>ML393044.1:0-56113 GCA_005239525.1 Nicotiana knightiana
TACAATTCAATATCATATTTACACTTTCAATTGTTTGAGTTGGAAGTCAAGATGCCAACTTAATCAGTTGTGCCTATATTAACTATTAAATGATTAAGGGAATATAACCTTATTGTTAGCCATTCCCCTGAAGCCCTAAAATACTAGTAAAGAAGTTGGAAGGGTTTGAGAATAGAAAAAGAGAATTAAATTGCGGTAGATATTTATTTAGAGAATGGATTATGGAGTTGATAGTTAGTAACACTAGATTTATAGATTTCACATAAATTGGGCATTTGGAGCGATAAGAAGTCGAGCTTTGGCTAGTAATCGTTAAGAGGTGAGTAGTAATTTTATCGCAATTTATGTTTTTATAACTTGCATGATTTATACATGATTTTAATATGAATATGTTACTGATTATTTTGAGTTGCATGTGGGACAAGTCTTTTATTCGATATGATACCGAAATAGTTAGTTGAGATAATTACCGTTGCTTTAAATATCTCCGTTGTCACTAGATGTGTTTTACCGTTACTTGAATTTACTGTTATCGAAACAAAATTTCATGGTTTGATCTACATTATTTTAAAATATTTTCCTACGAGTATATATGGTTACAGAGACAAGTATTAATGGGAGTAGACATTGAAGGATCCCGTAGCTAACATCGGGTTAGTTAGACTCGGTGCACCTTGTAATTACCTATTACCGTTATAGCCCTCGCTAGTGGGAAGGTAGAACTAGCATACCGTTACCGATTTTCCTCGAGTAGGGACTACCGTTATATTTGATTTCTTGCGAAGAAGTCCATAGTTATACCGATTACATGATCCGTTCATTGAAACCTGCCAAATGTGAATATTGCTATTATACAGTGGTTGCCGAGCTTATTACTGTATTGTTAATTGTATTATACTACAAGAAAAATATGATCAGACTGAAAATTCATTGTTGTTTCTGAAAGGGCATTTTTATGATATTTTCTGTTTTAAAATACTAGCATGTTTTCTGACTTGTCCCCAATAAAAACGATTATTGATTAAGTGTTATTACTCACTGAGCTAGCGACTCACTGCCCGCTATTTTTTTTACAGAGACAGCAGTTGACGCGGGCGAGGATTTCGTTAATTATAACGCACAAGTTAATAGTTCTTGTGAGCCGCACTTGTTCGCATAGGCGGGAATTTTATTTATTGTTATGGTCGTTTGTTTGAAGTCTTAGAGTCACTCCATAGTCATTCTTTTAGTGTCATGAGTATTCTTTCGTTATTATAGACTTATGATGAGTATTGCACTTTCTTATCGAAATTGGGGATAAATTAGTATTTCTGGTTGTTAGTGGGTTGATGAGTAATGGTGGAGGCTTGTTTTGGTTAATTGATAAGTTGGTTATTGTTTGCTTTGATATTAGGATGGTTGGCTATTGATTTTGAGACAGAAATTTTTATTTGGATAGTTCAAAAATAGAGGAAACTCTGTCCGTTTTTCTGTAGAATACCGATAAAGCTTTCTTGGGAGCACTTGCTCCTAAGTGCCGGTCATGATCCTAAATTGGATCGTGACATACAATAACATAGAAATAGCCAATGAATAACTAATGAACAACAGATGATAATAACAAGGTGCACATTTAAAGATAAAGGAAATACGCATGATTTTACAAATAATTATGTCAAAAGCATATACATATTCACCAAATCTGCATACAAAGGAGATATGCACAAAATAGCATTCCCTCAAATCCTTATACATAAATGTAGGGTGTCTATGCGTGATAAAGACCCAATTTCACATTAATTCTCAAATAGCATTTATATGAATGCTCCTACATGAGTCTAAAATGTCTATGCACGATGAAGACTCAGTATTTATATCAATCTGACACCCTCCAAGTGTCCAGCTATTAACTAACAAGTTTCATGCATGAATGTGCGTATGTACATGATATGTATGAATATTTTTACATGATTCTAGAATGATATGCATGATAAAGACTCGAACTTTCCAACAACTGGCACTCTCAGTGCCCCGGCACTCCCAATGTCAAACTGCACACACATGGTCCAGTAACATGAGTAATTACGTGACTCCAGAGGGATGGATCCTAATCCATGAACCGCATAGATAACTCAATGTGCATAACGTAATCCGCACGGATAACTAAGGGGCCATAACATAATTCACACGGACAACTCAAGTGCCATAACCATCTTGATATGTATGGACAACTCACGCGTCATAATCATATCAATTGCATGGATAACTTACATGCCAAAACCTCAGTGCATATTAGAAAGCCATGTGCAGGGATGTATGCATAGATACAGGGCATAACTAAGTATGATGCACATGGATGGAGAGATAACATGCAGAAATGCATGAACGTACACAAGTATGACTACGATCATAACATGTATTCCAACATACAAAATAGAGCGTCATGTCCAAATAAGTAATCAAAAGTCTAAACATGATCTCTAGCATGAATACAATTGCTTAAGTAGTCATATAAATGAATAAAGCATATCACAAGAAGAACATGTGTCCAAACAAGACATAAAAAAAGCCAAAATCTATCCCAAATATGGTATAACCTAGATGACCACATATACACTCGTCATTTCGCATATACGTCCTCCCCAAACACGCATCAATTAGTATATATAAGTTAATTTTATGAAAATTTTCTTAAGTCGATGTTAAGAAAGATACTTATCTCATTTCGGGCTAGCATTATTCTTCAAAAGTTCAGCTTTCCTAGCTCTAAATCCATCAAACAAGCTCAATCTTAGTCCAAACAATAATCAATGAGGTCAAACAAAGCCATAGAAACCAACCATAGACAATAAAGTTTCGATCTTTAAAAAAAAATCTCAAAAGTCAATAAAAAGTTAACCCGGGGCCACATGGTTATATCATGAGTCTAAGGTTGGATCTCGTTGATCTATAATCCCGCGAGTTTGAATATATGATTAGTTTTCAAATCCGAGTCCAAATCATGACTCAAAACCTTAAAATACACTTTTTAACATTCAAATCAAAAATTCTATTTTCTTCTTTTAGATTCCTGTCAACACCCCAATTTCCCCCCGTAGAATGTCGTGATGACAGCTAGTCTTAGGGACTAGGTAAGCCTAACACATACTGAATCAATAGCAAAATTTAACCAACAAGTGTTAATTACAAAGCAAGAGTTTCTATACAAAACCAACAATCCCAAAGCCGGTAGTACAATTCATAAGCTCTACTAAGTTTACTAGAAAATCTCTATGTACAACTGTTCCGGAATAGAAATAAACAGTACAAAGTAAAACTTTCAGAAGGTGACTCCGAGGCCTGCGAACGCAACAACAGGTATACCTTGAGTCTACATAGCAACGCCCGATCAACTAGCTAATAATCAACAAATTCCGAAGTACCTGGATCTGCATAAAAATGTGCAGAAAGTGTAGCACGAGTACACCACGGCGGTACCAGTAAGTATCAAGACTAACTTCGGTGGAGTAGTAACGAGGGACAACCAAGACACCTACTACACTTAATAACCTGTACAAGTATGAATGTGAAACTAGCAGGGGACAATATCAATATAAAGCTAAGCATGATAACATTAATGAAACAATGCTGGTAATAGGAAACTAAAAGCAGCAATTAGCAATGAGACACAATAGGTAATAACGTCGTGGAGTACGCTGAATACAGTTTAAGTCCGATGATACCAAGTAAGGAAAAACAAGTAACACTCAATAAGAGCAACCACTTTCACACAAGATTTGGTCAATGACTTTTCCGAGGTACTTCACCTCATAGTCACATTTCACGGGTCTCAACTCATGAACCCTAATCACTTGGCATTTTGTGCCCACATTACAATTCATAGCCGCACGGATGACTCACGTTCCAAGGGAGTGATAATATCCCATACCCAGACGAGCAACTCACGTGCAAACAACAATGATGACCTTGACCGCACGGACTACTCATGTGCTGGAAGAATAACTTTCACACAGAAGGCAAGTATATGAGGATGTATGTAAATGATCAATAGACATCCGAGTTCATCTTCTCAAACCGATATAGTGATTAATTACGTGTATGCTTTTGTAAGTGTTCTATCACAACTCGAGTCAACATGTTAGAGCAGAGACAACAAAATAGCACATAGGAAACAACACAACAAGACGTAAAATGCATAACTCACACCAGGTAGGCACACCACTACCCAAATATCATCAATAGCAATGCTCCCAGGCCATCACAGGTCATCACAAATCATCCCCGACACAACCTACCTTGTCTCGCCACATATGCAACAATAAAGTAAATGTCTACCTTGTCTCGCCGCACGCGCATAATAATATTCCCACCTTGTCTCGCCACATGCGCAAACTCACATATTTATATATATATATATAGCTCGCCTTTTCACGCCGCATGTGCAATTATCAAAATTAACAATAGCATGGAAAACTCACGAGCAAACACCTTGACAATCCTCATAAAAATACCACGCGCGCCAAAACATAACAACAAAATATAATGACTTTCCCCACATGTTCCCATATGCCTCAACTTTTCCTCAAAATAATTTCAATACCACAACCACGCATAACCCTCGACTCAATAACACTGAGCACAACAACAACAACACGAGAGTATGGCAAGTAAATCAACACAAGAACTTTAGATTACAAAGAAACGAAAGAACGAGCTCACAATGAAATATACAACAGAGAATAATGGTTTCAACAACAGTAGCTCAACAAGGGGAGAGATAATGTGAAACAATGATACATAAGTGCAACTCGACGATAAGAGAGATAGCATGAATCAATGACTCAAGATAAGGACAAATCAACAATGAAAAGGATAGCAAAACTTCAGTTAAGGTTAAGAAATTACGGAAAGGACAACAATAACTTCAATTAAGGTTAACCAATTACGGATAAGACAACATGGCAATAAAAGAGGCGGCAACTTCAATTAAGGCACATAAGAGTTTATAGGCAACAAGGATAGAACATTAATCAATCAACTCCAAATAAGCCACGTAGGGGCAAATTTAGTAAATGGAGGATTTAACATGATAAAAAACCTTCATTTCTAATGGACATAAGAACCTAAGAACCTAAAACGGTCAAATTCCAACAAATAAGCCAGATACATACTCGTCACCTCGCGTACACGGCCTTCACATGACACAATTAGCACAAATGACTCAAATCCTAAAGGGTAGTTCTCCCGCACAAAGTTAGGCAAGATACTTACCTAAAAAAAGCAGGACCAACACTCTCAATTGACCTTCTCGTGTGAAACAACTCTCGGACGGCTCAAATCTAGCCAAAACAACTTAACATCATAAATAAGAATCATAGGAAACAATTCCGGATAATAAAGCTTCGATGTTTAACAAAAACTAAAAAAGTTAACCCAAAAAGTCAATCCGGGCCTGCACCTCAGAACCCGATAAAATTTATAAAATTCGAACAACCATTCCGATACGAGTCCAACCATACCAAAATTATCGAATTCCGATATCAATTCGTCTTTTAAATCATCATTTTACATTTTTGAAAGTTTTCTCAAAATTCTCATTTTTCGCCAATTCAAATCACTAACTTAATGATAAAAATAAAGATAAAATAATGATATAAAATCAAATCTAGATAAAGATCACTTACCTCAATCCAACAACTCAAGATATGATAAAAATGCCAAACCCTCGAAATAGAGTACTTTATATCTCTACCCAGGTGTTCCTTTTTGGGATCGCGGAAAATGCCTCGCGATCGCAAAGCACAAAATACAAGCTGCCAAAAATAACTCATCGAGAAAGCATGGAAAGATTCGCGAATACAGACCAGAATCTCCATCAACCTTCACGAACGCGTAAAGAAGCTCGCGGACACGGATAGTAAAACCTCTGATTCCCCATTCTAGTTCCTTGTGCGCGACCGCGTATTCACTAACGCGAACTCGATGACAAAAATCTCAAAGCCTCGTGAACACGGTCGTATCTTCGTGACCGCGAAGAACAAAAAAAATCCAGATCCAACAAAACACTACGCAATTGCGGCTGCTTCATCGCAAGGACACCAGATACCAGCAATCAACAATCCAAAAATAGAAGAAAATGGCCCGTAGCCCATTCGAACACACTCGAGGCTCCTCCGTGACCCCGTCGAAACATACCAACAAGTTTTATAACATAATGCGGACCTTCTCGAGGCTTCAAATCACATCAAACAACATCAAAACTTTGAATCGCACCTCGAATCAAAGTTAATGATCTTATGAATTTTCAACATCTACAACTCGTGTTGAATCATATCAAATCAACCCGAAATGACGTCAAATTTGCGTGCAAGTTCCAAGTGACATAACAGAGCCATACCAGCCCTTAGAATCGAAATCTGAACCAAATATCAACAAACTCAACTCACGGTCAAACCTCTCGACCTTCCAAACTTTCAACTTTTCAATTTTCGCCGAAATGTCTCAAATTAACCTACGGACTTCCAAATCCAAATTCGAACGCACGCCTTAGTCCAAAATCACCATAAGAAGCTATTGGAATCATCAAACCACCATTCTGAAGTAGTCTACCTAAAAATTAAACTTTGGTCAACTCTTACCGCTTAACCTTCTAAAACAAGAATCATCCTTCTAAATCAATCCCGAAACATCCGAAAATCTAACTTGACCACACACGCAAGCCATAATACACAATAAGGAGATGCTCGAGACCGTAAGCCGCCAAATGGAATGCTAATTCTCAAAACGACCGGCCGGGTCGTTACAATCCCTTAATTTAGAGCCAAAATCAATGATAGATTCAATTAGCAATCATAAATATTGGTTAAAACTCCTTACCCCAATGATGCTTATGAGATCTCCTTTAAAAATCTCCCAAATCCAAGTTGTGTAGCTCTCAAAATGATAAAATAACGTATATACACGAAATAGGGGTTAAATATTCAAAAAGAACTGAAATTTCATAATTGGGAGCTCGCCAAAATCCATGCGTCGCACGCCCATCCGGTCTGCACTTTCGTTGCAGGTTTCAGCTGCCACCCTTCACTAAAATAGTCATAAATTTTTTTGGAGATGTCAAAATGACTAACAGTTTGAACCTCTGGAAACTAGATTCAAATAGCTACATTCTTATCAAAACGTTTTTCTTAAGTCCCTTATGTTTTGGGAGAAACACACTTGTGAAATCATATCAACTGCTATAAAATCCTGTCTCAACAATTCAATTCTTCTAAAACTTACTCCAAATGCAATGAAACTCACCCGAGCCCCTCGAGTGCCTTCCAAACCATCCCAATAAGTCCAGCTACCCTATATGGACCTATCCAAAGGCTTAATATGCGAAATAAAATAGAATAGCACAAGAGTCAATCCCAAGTCAAACGTATAAACTCTCAAGTTATTTAAATTGCCAACTTTAACCAAAAGCGTTGAACCTTACACCGAGCCACTGAAGACCCGATCTGAACATAAATACAAGTACAAAATAATTATACGAATCTATTGGAACCTTATATCCCCAATTTGAGTATGTTTACCCAAAATGTTAACTTTGGTCAACTCTCTTAACTAAAGGTCTCTAGTTAGGAACTAAGTCTTCCAAATTGCTCCCAAATCTCTCGGAACCCAAATTAACTATACATGGAAGTCATAAAACACCATACAAACCTACTTAAGGTCTCAAATCATGATGCTAGAACTCAAAATAACTAACTGGGTCATTACATTCTTCCTTACTTAAACATATGTTCATCCGCAAAAGTGCCAAGAATCATTCTAAAATTGCTGAATATCTACATCCAAGTAACTGTGTTAATACATCTTAACTAAAGATTCCTCCTTCAACCTCAGCTTACAATCCTATAAACCCAAAATCAATACTCGAATTTTCCTCGAAGGGTTGATTCTTGTATATATTCATTGTATCAATCTCATTAATCTGTGTCGAATCATAAATGAACCATTGAAATACAACCACATGATATATCCCACATCTTTTATATCTATAGTCATACCTCTTAGTTATAACAACTACTCGTTGCCAAACCCGGTACCGATCAAAATGCCCTAACTCAAATCGGTCCATGTCCTAAGACGTCATTACACCGCTAATGATGAATGAAACCCATAGAAACTCATAACCACACATCAATCAATAAGTCTTGGATTACTCTCGTCCAATAAGAACAATTGCATGTTATGGGTTGCCTCATAGTATTCTTCTTCCCAACATACCTTATCAAATCCGATCATACTAATTCCAGGTCGGTTAACTTCGTCTCATCCAGTACAAGCTACTCGGCTGATAGGTTACACCAAATTCGACATGGAACCTCAAACAACATGGTTTGTGCACCATACAAGTAATAACTCAAATATGACAAATTTGTAGAAAAGCAACTTATAATCCAATGACTCCCCGAGTCTATGGTATTACTTTTTAGCAAGTCTTAAAGAATTTTTACACCCTGCTCAAAATGTCTGATAGATAACATATAAGCAAACCAACTCAACCTAGCCTGCAAAACCAAAACACCTAACACAACTGCTAAGATCACATGGTGAACTGTCACTCTATCAAATTTGATGAATAAGTACCCCATGAACATAGAACCTTCTAGATGACATAAATTCCTTGTGAGCATGTAATTTTTACCCTACTTTATTCCTTTTTTTATTTTTAGATTTATTTTTAGGACTTTTGGTAATTTTTTGCACTTATTTGCATTTAGTTGTATTTTTCATTTTTTTTGAAGTCATGAAAAATAACAAAAAATATTCAAATCCTCATAGCATTGTTAGGTTTTTAATTAAATCTAGCACCTAATTGCATGATTTAATCATTTATTATTAAGAAAATCACAAAAAATATTTATTTTTGACATTGTCAGTTTTAATGTTAAAATTAGTGATTCTACTTTTTATAACTTAAGATTGACTAATTAGTTAAATAATACAGGTAAATAGCTAATTAATTTTACAAATTAAGATAACTTAGTACTTAATTAGGATTTAGTTAAATTAATTAGATTTTTAGAAGTTAATTAAAGAAAATAGGGGCTTAATTAGTTTTTGGCCGGACTGGGCCAATTTTAACCAGCCCAATCCCAAAATTCAAACAAAAAATACCTAAGCCGAATATCCCCAAACCGGTGCAGCCCCTCATCTGAGGCAACTTTTAATTATGCGGGTAATTGATTAATTACCGGATATCGGAATATTACCTAATTAATTAATTAATTGATTATAAGATAAAATTAAAATCTCCACCCCACCCCCACGTGGAAGCTTTTTCCTTAAACAAATTGTGACTCATGTCTTTAGTCCATTCAATTAGAAGGCACATGGACATTAATTCATTTAGTCAATTTAGCAAGTGGAGTAAGTGACTCTTGCCTTCTTAAGCTATTTACACGTAGAAGGTGGAATCATATTATTCATTAAACTTGTCTTCCGTGGATATCAATCCATTTTGTCAAAATCATGATATATTCAGAAAGGCTACATAAAGAACGAAAGCGAGGAAAAATTTGAAAAGTTCATACTACAACAGCAACAATTGACAATCAGATGCTAACTTCACTTTCTAGGATTTTAAATATAAAGACCATTTCATTCTCAAAGACTACAAATCAGACGTGAGGTTTTGGGGATTAGCAAGGTGATTTGTTACAAATTGCTACAAATTCGTAGAAATTCTTACAAAACACTACAACGTAATTTATTCAATCAATGAGGTTTCTTAGCACATTAACAGCGAGATTTTGTAATTCTAAGGGAGTACGATGTAATCCTTCCCAAGAATATCGTACGAATTTTTCCCTACTCCGGGTATGTTAAGGCTATCCCTTCTTTCTTTTTGGCATGATCTATACAACACAAACAAAATGAGCAAACGCACAACTTTCATAAATTACTCTATACGTAGAATGCTAGAGATGTGTATATTCTTGTTTTCCCATAAGTCTTATTATTCTATCGTCTGTTAATGGGTCTAAAAAATATGAAGAGTTGAATTTTGTTTCATGATATAATTAGAGATATAATGGTCGTATGACGGTCCGAGAGATTTTATTGACGTACTTCTCACGCATTTCATTCATTTATACATGTAAATTAACCCATGACCAGACGACGTTATATACACGTATATATGTATAATATATGTATATGAGATATGGGAAAAGATTACGGTGTTATATACGCACCACCACCTGATCAGCTGGTATATGTTGATGATTTTGCCCAAAGTGGCCGAGATGATATGATGGGATGCCCTCATAGGCCTGATGATATTATGAAATATGTACCTATGCACTACATGACATTCATACGCATATGCATAACACTATAATTATTTCATGAATTACAGAGATATCCAGACTTACAGGTCGAGTCATTTACTCTATATTTCTTCCATGTCTGTTATGTACTTATTTATGTGCCTTACATACTCGTTACATTATTCGTACTGACGTCCCTTTTGCCTGGGGACGCTGTGTTTCATGCCCGCAGGTCCCGATATACAGGTCAAGAGCCCTCCAAATAGGCTATCAGCTCAGCGGAAGATGTTGGTGCACTCCATTTGCTTCGGAGTTGCTTGTTTGGTTAGTATGATTTAGACGTGTATTGTTTGGTTTGGCGAGACTCTTTCCCGACCTTTATGAAAGTTATGTATTCTTAGAGACCCTTAGACATATGTCATGTACGTAAAAGATTGTATGTCCTTGTCGGCCTATGTTCAGTATACGAGTGGTTATTTTGGTCTTATAGGCCCGTATGTCTTATGTATAATTTGGTATCACATGTTGTATTCTACTTATCTCACGACATCCTTCTAGCTCAGTTATCTATGATAGTATGATATGAAAATATACGCTATGTTGGTACTCGATTGGGTAAGGTACCGGGTGCCCGTCGCGGCCCATCAATTTAGGTCATGACATCATTAAACAAAACGGTGTCGTTTAAGCGCCAGACGATCCTGGCCGTTGATCTTCAATAGATCCAACGACCCGAAACTCATCTCCTTTTTAGTATATAAGTGTACTAATCCCCTCCTACCCCCTCATTTCAAACTCCACCCTCTCACGTCTCTCTCTCTAAGCCGCCCCCAAACCCTAGCTGCCCTATCAACCTCCACCTTAAGCCATCACCGCAATTCGCCTATGGCGGCGGCAATACCTAACACCACCCCAAAACCACCCAAATCCACCCTATTCTCTCCCCACTCTTCCTAAAACCCCACCTCACAAATCAAACCCCCCAAAAAACACCATTAAAACCATCAGATCTTGAATCAGAGAAACCTAGAAACCCTAGCTCCACCCTAGCCCCGCCGCCAGAAATCGCCTACCGCGGCGGTAGAAATCCAAATCCACTCAAACTCACCCCATACACTCCCCTCACCCTCCTGAATCTCACCTTACCTGTCAAAACCCCAAAAACTCCACCAAAACCAACAGATCTTAGATCTGAAAACCAGAAACCCTAGAGCCGCCGCCGGAAATCGCCTATAACGGCGGCAGAACCCTAAACCTACCCAAACTCATACCAGACAACCACCACACCCCCTATAACCCCAATCTACCCATAGATCCAGAAAACCCCCCACTAAAAACTCTAGATCTTAGATCTAAGATTTTCATAACCCTAGATCTACCTTTCCTAATTTGTATAATAATCCTCCTACCAGTATTTCCCATCAGGGATCTCAGATCCCAGATGGTTGTATTGGTAAGAGAGTTTTTAACAACTAGTTCCCTTTTTGCCAAAAGACAGTCGGTATAATTTCTTTTTCTTTTTTCCTCTTTTTTTTCTTCTATTTTTTCCTTTATCTTTATTTTTATGTTTATTATTTTAGTATTACTATTCTTATTTTGTTTGCCATTATTTGGTCTAAATTAATTAATAAGATTTGCTGTTGTTTTCTTTTTATTTGTTTATTGTTTTATTGGATAGTTGGGCTTCACTGAAGTGGCCCGTTCCACTTGGTTCAGAAATTGGGTCTGTCTGATATAAAAACCCATAGCTTTGTTAAAAGCTTACGAGCCCAAAGTGTTTAGACTAAGAGTTACATGAATCAGGCCTAGAATCAGTCTGGTTCCGAGGCAATTCCAAGTCCCTTAAGGGTCCATTTTGGAATTTAGTTTGAAATCTTTTCAGAAAAAATGTTAGAAACTTCTAGAATAGGGACAACTGTCCCAATGCTGAGCAGGAAAGGATAGGGATAAGATCCCAAATATCCAGAAATTAGACAGTTGTCCATTTTTTAGGATAAGAACGTACCAGAAATTGGAGAGAGGTCCATTTTTCTGTTAAGGAAAGGTGCCTTTTCCCTGATTTTAGGGATGCTGGAAGATTCCTTTTGGTACCCTAATGCTTATACCTTTCACTCTCTCACTCTATATAAACACTCACCTTTTTCTTCATTAGACACACACATATACACCTGAATACCTACAGACGGATATATATACACATACATAGACGAAAACACAGATACACATACACAAAAAAATTTCCTGAAATTACTAAGTCTACACTGCTTTAAGTTCTTTGCCTTTCAATTTTTAAAACATCTGAAAAACTAGTATTGGTATTTCAGAAACAAAAACCAAAAAAATTAGATTACTTTCCTACTGGTTTGTCAAGTTGGGACTAGAAATTCTTGGGTATTCTACTTGATCTCCTGGTGCTGTTTACTCAAGTTTCAGGGACCTATTTTATTTATCTGTTTCTTTGCTTGCTGTTATCAAGGTGCTTTCTTAACAATGTAAAGTTTAATTTTTCTGTATCATGGCTATGACTATGCTGGTTATCAAAAATCTGTGTTTTATTTGAATACTGCATGAATCATGTTGGTTGCTTGGTTGAGAGTTATGTGTAAATTCATGTAGAGTTAATTATTTACACTGTTTAGGCAATTTAAGTTATACTAGCTTTATATTAATGTATTCTGGAAACTGCAAAAATCTGTTTAAAGCTTCATATGTTCATAAGATTCATACGTTCATATGTAATAATAGAAACAAAAACAACTTTTTTTTAGAAAACTTGTTAAAGTAGTTAACAGGTAGATTGGTTATCACTGTTCAGTTAGAAAGATGTAATAATTTAGTTTTTTTTATATATTTTCTTGTACAATGAATTAGCTTAATATATTAGTAGCTTTACTATACTGTTTTAAATAATTAAATATAGTAACTCCAATTCCATTAGTTTTAAATTATGAAAAGCTGGATTTTATAAGCAAACTGAACAGTAATCAGGGTACATTTTTCAGGCCCAATCCATTGGGTCTATGAGATTGTACTCTGGGTTTTCTGCTAATAAATCAAGTTGAAAATTCGATTAAAGGTATTCACTTTTTAAAAATCTTAAATACACAATGGTTTTCAAACTTATCATTTTAACATAGTGTTAATATAAGAAATAGAAGACTTAGGAAATCAGTAAGAAAAATCATCGAATCAAATCAGATTTTTTATTTACTTTACTTGCGTCCCAAAACCCCTTTGCTTTCTATTTTAAAAGATAAAAAAATATAAGTAAAATTTTATTATTGCTATTACAAATTTTTGTCTCAAACTCGTTCGAACAAATATGCATTGAGCCAGAGTCATTTGGACTCATTATCACCAGGCTCGAATCATCTTGGGATTAATTCCATTCACCTGTTAATAAAATATGCATTTGGGCCAGAGTCACTTGGACTCAGTAGTACCAGCCCCAAATCTTCTTGGATGAAATTCATTTAGTTGCTCTAAAACATGCATTGGGCCAGAGTCACTTAGACTCAATCTAGCCCAAAATTTTCCAAATTGAATTCATTAGCTAGTCAAAATAGAGGACAATACGCGTCTTGGGCCAGAGTTCATTTAGACTCCGCCTTTATCAGGCCCAAACTCTTATTTATGGGCCTGTTTGGCAGCAAATACATAAGCTGCCCAACTAAATTAAACAAATGGTTCACATATTGCACTTTCACACCTAGTTACACGACATAGGGTATTTAGTTTAGATACATAAGCATAACTTAAGGTAGTTATAATCGAAATAATTATTACAATTACGTACACGCACGTGTGACATAGTTGTAATACCAAAAACAAACCAAGGTACACGTTCGCGTGACCATGGTCAAACGTTCTTAGTAAATAAAATGCCTTAATCAAACACTCATAGAAATGCTTCAGGCGCGGGTTTTAAAACTACTATCGTGATTGTGTACATGTTCGTATGATGTGATTACGATTCTTTCAAATAAATTCAAGTTACGCGTTCTGATAAGTAGAGATTTTAGTCTATTATTTGATCCCTTTTACTTAGGTTTTGGGCCAAAAATGCGTGAAGGTATTCTAGGAAACTAACTTAATATGCTTGCTTGCAGGGTTTGTTCAAAATAAGCCAAAAAAACCATAATCAACTCATAAAAGGAGTCAAACTTGCACAAATCCAAGACAGGGATAAGAGCGCGGACCGCGAAATAAAAGAGCGGTCGCGTAAGAATTAACGCTGAACCGACCATTAATTCGTGGATCGTGAAATGGAGATTCAGAGAAGTGATTTTTGGGCACAGACTTGGGCGCGGACAACGGCAGAAAGAAGCGGCCGCGAATTTATTGGCGCGGTCGCGTTTGGAATTCCGTGAACTGTGTTTTCCAGGATTCAGAGACTTCACAAGTGTGAAAAAATTGAGAAGGGCGGTCCGCGTCAAAAGTACGCGATCACAAAAATGTCTCGCGCGGACGCAGTGGAAAATACGCGGTCCACAAAACAAGGTCCATCCTAGTCTCAGATGTGAAGAAATGTGGACCGCGCCCAATATTACGCGGCCGCGAAAGCCAAGGCGCGAACGCGGTCACAATTACGCAGCTGCGAAACCTCCGCAGGGGTATTTTTGTCCGAAAATTTCAGCTTAGTATAAATAGACCTTTTTGTCAATTTTAGGTTAAGTTTTAGTTTGGCAGAGCACATGAACAACTGGTTTTTCCCTTTCTGGGAAATTTTGTAGTAGATTTACCTTCAAACTTTAGGTTTTCATCTTTTACTTTAATATTATGGCTTATATTTCCTCTTTATCTTTGATTTCTGCTGTTATGATGAGTAGCTAGACCCTATAGCTAGGGTTGTGACCCAACCCTATTGTGGGTATTTCACGGGTCTTTAATTTTAAGGCTTAATTGTTTATGGGTTAGTGATATTTAGCCTAAATCATGCTAGAACTGTAGAATTAGTGGTTGCAAACATTGATTCATGCCTTCATGACTTAGGCTCTTCTTGAGAAAGAGGGACTAAGTCTAGAAAAATTAGGCTAACAAGGAATTAGGGTGAACTCAAGAGATTGATAGCCCCAATTAAAGGGTTAAACCTAAAGATAGTAATATCCGATTTGAGCCAATATCACTAGTATTGCATGAACACCCATTTGGACTTGAGAAAGCCAAATTAGGCAAAGTCACTCAAACTACCGAGAGGTATAGAGTGAGCAGTTGCGTGTGATGGTTATATCACGACCCCAATCAAAACAAGCTTGCCCTAGATTCTCGATACCCGTTAGATATTCACCTAGGAGGAATTCACTACCCTAGTGCCTTTTAAAAACTTGAAAACTCTCACAAAAAATATTGTAATTAGCTTTCTCTTAGCATACAATCGTATAAAATTAGAATAGAACCAATCACAATCATGTTTGGAAGTGCAATTAGGAACAACACACGCATCTAGATTAGTTAGATACCTAACTCCAAATCAATTAAATCCATGTGGAAATCGATCCTGACCTTGTTGGGTAAAACTGCATCGACCATCCTTGCTACTCTATAGTGGTGTAGGTTTGGCACCGATCAATTTTTGGCGCCGTTGTCGGGGAGTTAGACAGTTTTGGCTATCTATCTAACTATTTATATGTCTTGTTTTTCTTTCCTTCCGTTTTATAACTTTTGTTTGTCAATCGCTTTAGGTACCTAATGGCTCAGAATGATGCTCTCGGACATATTCTTCTGGGGGAGGAGGTAGATGAAAATGATGCGGATGAGGTTAATCTAGAACCTCAAGTCCAAAGAAGAGGCCGTCAGGCTAATGACAACATTCCAAACC
The DNA here is from genome assembly GCA_005239525.1 of Nicotiana knightiana. NCBI lineage: Eukaryota > Viridiplantae > Streptophyta > Magnoliopsida > Solanales > Solanaceae > Nicotiana > Nicotiana knightiana. The sequence goes on from ML393044.1 coordinate 16,117, forward strand.
CTCCCCCTCCTCCTCCAAGGGCAGCACACTAGGTGCTACCCAATGAAGGCTACACAAGTGCAATTGTCCTGCCTTGGATTCGGGCGGGCAATTTTCAAATAACCAATGTCATGCTGACTCTATTAGAGCAAAGGGGTTTCTTCACCGGAGCTCCCATCAGAATGCATATAAGCATCTAAAAAGTTTTGTAGACACATGCTGGGGGAGAAAGTAGACGAATGTATCTGAGGACGCTCTGAGATTGAGACTTTTCCCATTTTCACTTAGAGGGAAAGCTTTGGATTGGCGCGAGAGGCTACCCAACCATTCCATCACCACTTGGGATTCGTTGGATGATAAGTTCATAGCAAAGTTTTTCTCTCCGGGTCATATGGAAGTATTACGGGATGAGATCTTAGCCTTTAAACAAGAGCCAAATGAACCCTTACATGAAATCTGGGAGCGGTACCGGACAATGGTAAAAGAATGCCCCAACAATGATATGATTGAAGCAATGATATAGCAAACCAACCAGTGCGTGGTGAACCAACTAGCAGGGGAAAATTTCATGAAAGTTCCTTATGCCGATGTATGTGACATATTAGCTGAGATGGCAGACACCCCCTCCTTGGAAAAGTCGGGCAAACGTTCCTCACGGTGACCCTAATGTCATCCATCTTCACAAGGAACTTCATGATCACAAACAAGCCATGCAGAGTTGTCAACTACTATGAACCAGTTAGCAAAGGCTCAACTTCAGCAAGTTCAGGGGCCAAAGAAAGTAAACGCCATGGAAGGGGTGAATCTAATGGTCAACAAGAGGAGACAACGTGGTCAACAAGAGCAAAACAATCAAGATCAATATGAGCAAATTGGTAGTGGTTACAATCAAGAAGATTCTTATGATCATAAAAATGAGGAAGTTTTATATGCCAATAACTACCAAGGTCAACGGAACAATGCTCCAAATCAACAATGGAGATCACAAGGGAACAATTAAAACTGGGGAAACCAAGGCCAAGGAAATTTGAATAGTGGCAACAACAAAAATCCGAATAATTGGGGGAACAACCACCAAAACTAGGGGAATCAAGGAAATATCCAACAATAACAATAACAATTGGGGAGGTAATAGAAACCAAGGGGGTTGGAATAATAATAACCAAGGCAACCAGGGGTCGAGCTTTCAAAGGCCCCCTATGTATCAACAGCCTAACAATCTGCATCCATATACGTCTCAAGGGAAAAGTTCTTCAAACAATGAGATAGGACGGACAAAGAGTGTGTTCAAATAAATGATGGAAAGAAATGCTGACTCCGATGCCTAAATAGCCTCCCACACTACTTCTATCCGCAACTTGGAAGTACAAATAAGTCAAATTTCTCAAGCATTGAATACTCACACTAAGGGGGCACTACCAAGTGATACATTAGTAAACTCGAAGGGTGGGAACAATATAGGCCATGCTATGGCGGTGACCACAAGAAGCGGTAGAGGTGGAGATACAAGTACCTATAATATAAAGAAGATTGTGAGTGATGATGTTGTGTTGCAAGAAGATGATGAGATTCAAGCCAATGATGGGAATGTGAATGATGAAGTAAGTATCAATATTGATGACAACTTGGAGGAGATTCAAATTGATGTGAACCCGTCTAGGGAACACGTGATAGACATACCAGAAATGGTAGTGCTCAAAGCCAAGGTCCCTTTGCCAAGGCCTCCTCCACCGTATCCTCAAAGGCTTGCAAAGCAAAACAATGAAAACCAATTCAATAAGTTTATTGATATGATGAAAAGTTTGTCAATCAATGTGCCCTTGGTGGAGGCTCTAGAAAAAATGCCGGGATATGCCAAGTTCATGAAGGACTTGGTAACAAAGAATAGATCTATGAATTGTGAGACCATCAAAATGACTCATCAAGTAAGTGCCATTGTGCATTCGATGGCTCCAAATCTTGAAGATCCCGGTGCCTTTAAAATTCCATGCACCATTGGTAGTGCCGATTTCGTAAAAGCCTTGTGTGATTTGGGAGAAAGTATTATTTGTTGCCATATTCCGTGTTCAAGAAACTAGGTATTGGGCAACCGAGATCTACTTCCATAAGATTGCAAATGGCCGATCGGACAATGAAGAGGCCGCTTGGGATTATTAATGATGTTCTTGTTCGGGTCGACAAGTTTATTCTGCCCACAGACTTTATGATTCTCGACTGCGAAGTTGACTATGAGGTGCCTATCATATTGAGGAGACCTTTCCTAGCAACAGGGAAGACATTGGTTGATGTGGAAGAAGGGGAGCTCACATTCCGGGTGGGCGATGAAAAATTTGTGTTCCACGTGTGCAAATCAATGAGGCAACCTAATAGCAAAGAAGTTTTCTCTTTTGTGGATCTTGTGACAGAGGTGGTAGTTGATGACATGAGTGTTATTATCAATGTGGAAGACCCTTTGGAAGCTATGTTGTTAAACCAAGAGGATGATGAGAAGGAAGGCTATGTGCAAATGCCTTGCAAGGGATGGGATCCTACTCATACAGGCCCCGAAAAATTTCCTTAGACTTGGAAAACCGGAAGACTCCACCAACAAATCCCTCAATCGAGGAGCCACCAACATTGGAGTTGAAGCCTTTGCCCTCACACCTCATGTATGCATTCTTAGGCCCTTGTTCAATATTACATGTTATTCTTTCTTCGTGCTTAACTACCGTGCAGGTAGATCTACCCTTGCGGTGATTCAAACAAGGAAGAAGGCAATTGGATGGACTTTGGCCGACGTTCGGGGTATAAGCATTTTGCATGCACAAAATTATACTAGAGGATAATGCCAACCCTCCGTGGAACATCAAAGGAGGTTGAATGAGGCCATGCAAGAGGTCGTCAAGAAGGAAATTATCAAGTGGCTAGATGCAGGGGTTGTGTACCCCATTTCGGATAGTTCATGGACTTTGACGGTACAATGTGTGCCAAAGAGGGGGGGTATGACTGTGATCAAGAATGATAGAAATGAATTAATCCCCACCATAGCTGTCATCGGTTGGAGGGTATGCATGGATGATTACTCCCAACTATGACTTATAAAAAGGACTAAGCGATCGTTGTCAATATATTCCGGGTATTAAGCCCAGAGTCGAATCCCACAAGGAATTAACCTACCAAATACAAGTATCAGGCTCACTCAATTCCACGTAATCAACTTCCAAGATATTTTAGATAACAATTGGTCCACGTAATCAACTTCCAAGATATTTTTAGATAACAATTGGTTGTTTTTCTACTAACTATTACTTAATGAAATTATATTAACTAGAGCTAACTAAAAATGGGTTGTAAACAATAATGAGAATGATCTAAGGTTATGATTTCCCCCATTGATGGAATCCCTTCCTGCTATGTTTCATATAAATTTGCCTAATCGTCTCTATTGATCATGAACACTCTTACTACCATAAATCTCTCCCGAGTAGTTACGACAATTTACTAGACATACTCTCCCGAGTTACGCTAGCTGGATTTTATTACAGCTCACTTAGATCGCACCCAAGGTTTTGCTATCCCTAATCTCACCTTTAAACCCTTGGTTATTGATTCCTCACATACGTGGGGAGTGATGTTGTTCAACAACTACCTAAATATGCACTCTCTCCCGAGTAATACATACTAAATAGGCACATCTAATTGAGGATCATTTCAATTAACTACAACAAGAACGTAGTTGAACAAATAGAGATTAAACTTGGCAAATCTATATTAACATACCAAGAATTTCATCCTTCAATAGGCTCCATCAAAACCTTAGACTAAATATTTAGCTATTCATGATAAAACTAAATAAATCCATAAAACAATTCATGATTCACAAAATAATGATAAAAGGAAGAATAATAAAAAACTCTAATGGTGTCTTGATCTTCTCACACTTGTTCTTACCTCCAATTAAGTCTAAAAACAAGCTTAACCTTTACTTGAGCAAGTTTGTTGAGTTTATATGGGATTAAGATAAGTTGCCTACATTTTAAACTTTAGCCCCAGGACTCTCTTGGCCTTCTCCAGATCGACCGCGGTCGTGGGCCAACTGCGGTCGTTTTAAACAATTCTATTTTGTGTCTTTTTCCACCGCATTCTAGCCGCGGCCCGACCACAGTCGTGGTGGAATTTTGCCCAGTTTTTCTTCACTTTTTTTTTCTTGCTCGTTTTCATCCGGGCGCTTCTCGATTGGCCTTGTATCTATGTATTCGACCCCAAAACACTCTATATCATCCTCCTACCTTGGAGTAGCTCCTGCAAAGCATGAAAACCACAATTAGAGCATTTGTTATCATCTAGCACTTAAAATATCAATAAAGTATGGTTAACTTAGAGCAAAAATAGCATATACATCGCATAGTATAGGCTACTATCAATACCCCATACTTAAACCGTTGCTAGTCCTCAAGCAATAAAACCACACTCTTTAGGCCTAACCATCTCTGGGTAACTTCCCTACTCCTCGCACCAAGAACAATTCACACTGGTGGACTACCTCGACGTAACATCCACACCTCAAGAGTGGACTCTCTCTCTAGCCACGCAATGTCCCTAACGGGCTCTCCTACTCTCAGTCTGAGGTCCAGACTTACCTTCCTTTCAAGAGTCAAATGACCACTCACCACAAAGAGACTTAAGTCATAGTTATTATAATTCACACACTGAGGACTTCAAACAAGTAAGATTTAACTCACCCTCAGAAAGAAATTCTCATGCCACATAAAACGCACTGTAGGCTTTCCCTTAGTGTAAATACTCAACTAATCGAGATCCTTTGGTCTAGAATCAAGTAGGACTTTATTTGGTTGTAATGTAGGCTGCGGGACAGGTAGGATATATATGGATATAAGTGTGGCTAAACCTCCCTAAGCACTTTAATACATTTTTTCACATTTAATCCCATACTGTTGTCAAACCATTATTCCACCTTTTCATCATTGTGTTATACCCCTTACTTCTTTAAGCACACTTTTTCAAAAGCCACCACCATTTGAGACTTATGGTGGGGTGAGAACTTCTACAAAGGTTCTTAGCTGTGGATTTTATTGGCCTACCCTGTATAAAGATGCTAGCGAGCTTGTTAAGAGGTGTGATGAGCGCCAAAGAGCTGGTGGAATTTCCAAGAAGGATGAAATGCCTCTCAACTTCATGGGGCCATTTGTGAGTTCATGTGGTAACACTTACATTCTTGTTGCTGTTGATTATGTTTCCAAGTGGGTTGAAGCTGTGGCTTTGCCCAACAACGAGGCACGAAGTGTGGTGGCATTCTTAAAGAAAAATATCTTCACGAGGTTTGGCACCCCAAGGGCGATCATTAGTGATGGGAGTTCTCATTTTTGCAACAAGACCTTTGATACTTTACTTTCTAAGTGTGGTGTTAATCATAAGGTGTCAACCCCTTATCATCCTCAGGCTAGTGGACAAGTTGAGTTCTCCAACAGGGAGATAAATAGCATATTATCCAAAACTATCAATGCAAACCGGACTGTTTGGTCAAGGAAACTTGACGATGCTTTGTGGGCTTATAGAACTGCGTACAAGACTCTAATTGGTATGTATCTGTACCGGTTGGTATTTAGGAAAGCATGCCATATTCCAGTTGAACTAGAGCACAAGTCCATGTGGGTGCTATAGAAATTAAACCTTCAATGGGATGTAGCTGCAAATCTCCGGGTAGAGAAACTAAATGAACTTGATGAGTTCCGGTTCTATGCTTATTCCAGCTCGTCCTTGTATAAGGACAAGATTAAGCACTTACATGACAAATATGCTCGGAACAAAGAGTTCAAGGAGGGTGACTTGGTTCTTCTATTCAACTCTCGGTTACGACTGTTTCCGGAAAAGCTCAAGTCAAAATGGAGTGGCCCTTTTGAAGTGGTGCATGTAACTCCGTTTGGTGCTCTTGATTTGAAAAACAAAAATGGTGAAATCTTCAGAGTTAATGGGCACCGAGTATAGCACTACCTTGGAAAGTTTGATGACAGCCACATGGTGGCCTTGATCAATCTCAAATGATGAGGGTAACATGCGTCGTGTCACGACGTTAAATCAGATGCTTCTTGGGAGGCAATCCATGTGTTTTTGTTTCTTTTTGATTTTCTTCTTAAATTAGGCATTGTTTTGGACTAACTGGTTGTGAAGTTTGTGTAGGAATTGGTTGTGCAGTGCAGGACTTTTGACAGGAAAAAAATTGGCTAAGTGTGGGAATTTCGTGGGCTGCTCCCAAAATTTCACGGTCCGCGTGAGCATTTAACGGCCGCATCTTTTGTCCGCAGACGCGTACTTGAGAATATAAAAATATCAACTCTTTGAAGTTGAATTCGCGACCGCATTCACAATTTGGTGGACCGCGGTGGCTTTCGCGGCCGCGGTCGTTTTTCCGCGGACTGCGCCCAGGTTTTTACTGCGGTTCTTCATAAGATATAAAGTGTGGACCGCGGTAGAATTTCGCGAACCCCGCTCAGGTAACGCGGTGGGTCTCCATCTGTTTAGTATAAATAGAAGGTCCTTAAGACTTTTACACTTTTCGAACCTCAAATTTTCACAACACTACAACACTGTTCATCTTCCTCTTCTTTGGATCTCAATCTCATTTCATACTAATCAAGAGTCCATTTTCCACGACAATTTCACAACTGGTATGCTCAAATCCTTGACTTGATTTTATCTTTTTCTTCTCTTTTCTTTTGGTTTTATTTTGTCTTTTTAGTTAAGGTTTGAATACTTGCCATAATCTCAAATTGAGGTTTAAATTCATATGGGTAGTGTTTACATGCCTAATGGGGGATAGGGTTATTAACTATGCTTGTTAATTGTAATGATTTTGCACTTAGTGAAACCCTAGGTTTAATGTGTTCATCAGTATCAGCTGCGTTTGAATTTCGCAACCGCGGTCAATTTTTCGTGGTCCGCATTAGGGTATGCAACCGCATTTAGTTTTTCGCTCCGCGAAACCCTGGATTTTAACTAACTGACCATTGATGTTGTTCGCGGACGAGGTGACTTTTCTGCAGTCCATATTTGGTATTTCACGGCCACGTCTAAGATTTCGCGGTACGCGCTCTTGAACTTCAGAGAGTTTAATCATTGCTTTCGCGGCCGCATTCACTTTTACGTGGTCCGCGTTGGGTCTTTCGTTGCTCGCAATCGACCATGATCAGAGAGTTGGTATTCTGAACCTAGTCTCTTCGCGACCACATTCATTTTTATGCGGTCTGCGATGGCCTTTCCGCGGCCGCGCTCAGTTTTTAGCGATCAGTGGTGCACTATTTTTAGATGCACTGTGTTCATTTCATCTGCATTTATTTAAGGATAAATTGAACCCCAACACTAATTATCTTTCCCTACCTATGTGTTGCAGATAATGGTGCAATCTCGTGGTGAAGGAGACAAACCAAAACGGAGGGAAGAATCCTCCCGAGGCTGGGGTAAAGGCAAGAAAGCCTTACCCTTGAAGCTCAGAAGATTATAAGCAAAAAAGCAAACCATTGTGAGACCTCAGGCTGATTCCTCGAATACAAGTGAATACCTCCCATCCCGGGAGACTTCCGAGGGAGAATCTACACAACAAAAACAACTGGAGGCTTAATCAAAACCTTTCAGACTGGTCAATGAACCTACGCCCTTGTCTGAGTCGTCTGATGGATTAGAATGAGGTAGTGAGACTTCAGCACCATCTTCCCTGCCTGCTGCAACTCCGGACTCAACAACGACTACTATTAATATTGATGATGAAGAAGAGGTACCGGATGATGGGAGAGGAGGTGATACCTATGTGGGGGTTGACCAGGTCAAGGAAGCCCGCGGTATGGGAAGATAGGTTCGTGAGTGAGAAGGCCTACCAGAAATTCTGGGAATGGTGGCCACAAAGGTCGCTTACCATTAAGCGACAATTCATAGAAAGAGACCTTCTCCCTCACAATCCGAATGTGAAGAGACAATTTGAGGAAAGAAAGGGGTGGAAATACTTCACTAGCAGGTTGCCAGATGCAAATGAGTACCTAGTAAAGGAGTTCTACGCTAATGTTGCCCTCACAAAAAAGAGCACCACTGTGACTGAGATACGTAATCGAAAGATCCGGTTTGATGGCAAAAATTGAACACATATGACGGGTTTGAAGATGTGGACACAACTCAATATTTAAAAAAGGTGGCATTAGATGAAGCAGCCCGTCCATGTCTAGCAGAGGTGATAGACATCCCAGGGACAACATCGGCCTGGCTTACGCCCGGAGTCTCAATTGTCAGAAACAACCTTAGCTTTGAAGCCAAAGGGTGGTGCACCTTTGTATGCAGCCGACTTGATCCGTCCCAACATGACAGTGACATACCAGTCTCCCGGGCGATCCTTATAGCTTCCATCATGGGGGGGTACCCAATAAATGTGGGGAATATCATGGCCCAAAACATATCCAAAGCAACCGGGAAGGAAGAAAGGTCCTACCCCTTCCCCAACTCCATCACTATGTACCTAGAGGACCAAGGGGTAGATGGGAGGCACTATGATGCAAAGATAAAGCCGAAGAGGACCTTCTCCTGGTACAGCCTTCAAGGAGCAGACAACCCGAAATCCAAAGGAAAATCCACTATTCCCACTGGCTAGTCTGAAGAGCCAAGGGTAGAGGCCACCGGGTTAGAGCCTTTCATAACATAGGGTTCTTCAGCTGCTATGCCTCCTCCTTCATCCGGGCCGCCCATCACCGCCCATTATCTATACCATCATCTTCCACTTACCCTTGGACTGCACTAAGCGTTACTCATACTCTATCCAGCATCAACAACTAGATGCAGGCAGCTACATCAAAGTTGTCTCTTTTACCCAGTGCAGTCGCAACACAGGCAACCCCAACACAACTTCAGTTACCTCCATCAATGGAGGATTCATTGAAGCAACTCCTGGACAACCAAAAGAAGATCTTGGAGATTTTGGATTCCCATGGCAAGGCGATAAAGGAGTTGGGAAATCAGGTCAAGAAAATAAGAAAGGCTCTAGACTCAAAGGAGTCAGTGGAGAAGCTGAAGAAGAAGGTGGAGAAGTTCACTTCTGCCGGTGACTTCCCACTGGACTTGCTTATGGAGGAGACTGCTCCAGCAGCACAGACAACACATGCATCAAAGCAGGAGGCTGATAGAGAGCCAGTGAGAATATTTGTGGTGACTCAGTCAGAGGAATTGGAGATACAATTGGAGGACCCCAAGGGAGCTGATGATCCTACGCAGTCCAAGGACCCCACTAGTGTGCCTGACCCCATGCAGACAGAGACCACATAGGGATTTCTCTTTACTCTCTAACCCTTCCCTGATTTTATTTTGATATTAGCATTGAGGACAATGCTATCTCTTATGGGGGGTTGTCTTGATTTTGATGACATTGGCATGTAATAACTTTGATACTATTTCTCTTTATTTTTACTTATAGTTATTTTTCACTTTTGGTATGTATATAACTTTACCATTCCATGTATATATTCATTTCCATTTTGTATATATTCGTTTCACTCCATTATTGTACATATTCATTTTACTTCCCGTAGTTTACTTTACAACTTCTTTTGTATTTTTACTTAATATCTTAGCTTCTTATTTCCTTTAGTAGCTTCTTTTTACATTTTTCATGATCAATAAGCCTTTGGTTTTCTTAATGCCACGTTTCTTTCCAAAGGTGGATGTTGTGTGAACCGGGTGGCTCTTCCGAACGATGGATCACCATTTTCCTAAGGGATTGTCTGTTTTTCTTTTTTGCTTTGATATATAGTAGTAATTAATAAAAGTGTCTCAAGTAGGATTCACTTGGTACTAACACATTTACCTTCGACCTCATGGTTAGAGACAAGTTGATTGACAAAGAATAGCTCTGATTGTGCCCTTTAAACTCTTGAGTTGACTAAAACTATCATCAAGTGGTTTCTTTGAGCCATATGTGATTTTCAATCTTACCTAGGGTTGTTGGGGGCCCTCGAATCTATTCTCTTTAACGATCCATTAGCTTGATAGGTGAGGTACTGAATTGCAAGTCCAAGTCCCGCGCCAATAAGTCTAGAACTTGCCCTGAATGTTTGTCTAGGCGAAATCCTAAGTGTAGCTCGACTTGAGAAGTGATTGTAGGCTCTCCTTGGTACTATTTGAACTTTGAAAGCTTCCATAGCCTACCAATATGATATTCCTAGTCAACCCTTTTGAGCCTAAGCCTTTTTCATTCAATAGCCACATTACAAGCCTTTATCCATTTTAAAATTACTCTCTCTTGGCACCCAATCTTTCCTTAGCATTCATGATGAACGAATTGGCAAGAGCATAAGTTTGGGGAAGAGACGAAGAATATGAAAGTGATAAAAGGTTCAAATAATAAAAAGAATGGATGAAAAGCCAAAAAGAAACATGTCAAAAAGAAAGTAAAGGTTGAGGGGATTCAAAGAAAACAATGTTGAAAGGCATGGAATGATGAGAGAAGGAGAAAAATGATTGTCATGAATAAGAAAGAGCGACAATGTGTCTCTCTAGTTCCCCTAAGGAAGAAGGAAATGACTCAAAAAGTCAAGAAAGTATGAGCCGAAATGAAAAAAATGGAGTGCTTAAGGAAAGATGAAACCATCATAGTTCATTATGTCCTACCTTGATCCAAAAAGCCTTCACTACATCCCGCTAAAGCCCTATATGATATCAAGTTGAGTGAGCTTACATTAGTGGTGATTTACATAAGGGGCAAGCTTATGGTACTTAGAGCCGGACTTGTGGCATTCTTTTGAGAGTGAGCACACTTATTCACAATCCTTGATTTGAGTGTTACATTCTAAAAAGTGAGATTTGCTCATGGAGAGTAAAGGAGGAGGAGTCTGGGATCCACAATGACCTACGTGAGAGAGCAAGCTTCCTTGATGAATTGAGTCAACTCTATAGAACTATGGAACTCAAAAGGTCATAGCATGATGTTGTTGATAATGCATTTGTGTTGAGGGTAATTGTTAGTCCCAATTGATGCTTGATGAAGTCATCTTAGGACTGCTGAAATTTTCTTTTCTTTTTCTTGTGGAGGTGGGAATTACCTTGTTTGCTTGAGGACAATCAAAAGCTTAAGTTTGGAGGAGTTGATAAGCAGGGATTTTAGCCTATAATTTGCTCTATTTTACTTAAGTTTTGGGCCAAACGTGCGTGAAGGTATTCCCGGAAACTAACTTAATGTGCTTGCTTGTAGGGTTTGTTCAAAATAAGCCAAAGAAGCCATAATCAACTCATAAAGGAGTCAAACTTGCACAAATCCAAGATAGGGATAAGAGCGGACCTCGACATAAAAGAGCAGCCGCGTAAGGATCAACGTTGAGGTGGCTATTAATCCACGGTACGCGAAGTGGAGATTCAGAGAAGTGATTTTTGGGCACAGACTTGGGCGCCGACAACGGCAAAAAGAAGCGGCCACAAATTTATTGGCACGGTCGCTTTTGGAATCCGCGGACTGCATTTTCCAGGATTCAGAGACTTCGCAAGTGTGCAAAACTTGAGAAGGGTGGTCCGCGTCAAAAGTACGTGACCGCGAAAATGACTCGCTTGGACACGGTGAAAAATAAACAGTCCGCGAAACAAGGTCCAACCCAGTCTCAGATGTGAATAAATACAGATCGCGCTCAATATTATACGGGCGCGAACGCCGTCAGAATTTGTAACGACCCGATGGTGGTTTTAGGAATTTAAGCTCCGTTCGATGGCGTAAAGTCGTGAACAGCTTCACATTATGTATATCAAACTGCGTGCGTGGTTGGATTCAGTTACTGGATAATCCAGAGTTGAATTGGAAGGAAAATTTCAATTTTTGAAGCTTAAGTGGTGGGAGTTGACCGGAGGTTTCACTTTTGTGTAAACAGCCTTGGAATGAGTTTTGGGTGATGTCAACAGCTTCGTATGGTGATTTTGGACTTAGGCGCGCGTCCGGAATTGGTTTTGGAGGTCCGTAGAGTAATTTGAGGTAATTCGACGAAAGTTAGAATTTCGACGATTTCGGCCGATAGGTGAAATTTGATATCGGGCTCAGAATGGAATTCCGAGATTGGCTGTAGGTACGTTGTGTCATTTATGACTTGTCTGCAAAATTTGGAGTCATTCCGGGTTGAATTGATATATTTCGGAACGAGTTTTGATAATTGAAGATTTGAAAATTTATAAGTTTGATTTTTGGTTTGATTCGTCGTTTCGGTGTTGTTTTATGTGATTTGAAACCTTGAGCGAGTCTGTGTTAGGTTATATTACTTGTCTGTATGTTTAGAAGGGGTCCCGGGGGCCTCGGGTGTGTTTCGGATGGGCTTCGAGTCAAATTTCTTCCAATCTTAACTGATGTTCTGTATTCTGTCCTTCTTTCTATGCGATCGCATGGATGCGAATGCGATCGCATAGTGTTCTGAGACCCACCCCAGTTTTCCTTCATCGCGTTCACACAGATGGGTTAGTGATCGCGTTCATACAGCCCCTCGCTTCTATGCGTTCACACCTCCAACCTCGCGTTCGCATAGTTCTTTCTTTAAGGCATAAAACAATTCCTTCAATGCGATCGCATCCCCCGCTACGCGATCACATAGCACCTTTTTTGGCTAGTAACATTTTCCTCTACGCGATCAAATATAAATTCCCGCGATCGCGATGCTTTAAATTCTGGGCAGACAGAATATAACTCAAAATCGAGGGTTTCACCATTTTTATCACATTTTGGCTTCTAGAGCTCGGTTCTTGGCGATTTTTGATAGTTTTTTCACACAAATCGAATGGGTAAGTGTTCTTCAACTAGAATTAAATATATTCCATGAATTAGTCCTTGTTTTTATCATTTAAATTGTGTTTCTAGTTAGGGAAAATGTTGGTTTCTAAAGAAAATTTCTAAAATGAAAAATCATGATTTGAGGGACCAAACGGCATCGGAATTTGATAAATTTTGTATGATTGAACTCATATTGGAGTAGGTAATCGGGTTTTTAAAAATTTGTCGGGTTTCGAGGTGCGGGCCTGGGGGTCGAATTTTGGGTCGATTTTTATATTTTTGTAAAGATTGAAACTTTATTATTCAGAATATTTTCTTACAAGTTTTATGTATGTTTTGAAGTGGTTCTAGTTGCTTTTGAGCCGTCCGTAAGTCTTTTCACCCGAGAAGTCTATTTTTGAGTACCTGGTTGTCGTCTTCGAGGTAAGTATCTTGCCTAACCTTGTGTGGGGGAATTACCCCTTAGGATTTGAGTCTTCTATGCTGATTGTAGCCCGTGTACGTGAGGTGACGAGTGCATACTCGGACTTATTTGCAAATAGGTTGGCCTTTTTAGGATTCTTAGGTCCTTATATTCCCTGTGTATGAAGTTGTAATTGCTATGAATGAGTTCCTGGTTGCTAGTTTCATCCTTTCCTGCTTGAATTAGATTTTTCTTGCTTTTGGTGTCCCTTTGTTGTTTATTTGATCTTAATTGACTTAACCGAACATTTTACCTCTTCTACCGTCATGCTATATCTTCCTTCATAAACTGCCTATTTGACTAGAATTAGTATAATCTCGCCCTTTAATTGTTTAGCAGTAATTGGAATATCTATACGTTGGTGTCAAGAATGCCCGTGAGTCGTATATTGTGATTTATATGGTTTCCCCTTAAGTGCTACTTAGGTTTAGTTTGATAATCATCCATGTTGATGGTATTTTTTTCCTTGGTGTTGCCTATTACTGAGCATTGTTCAAGCTGTGTTTTATTCCGTGACGCTAATTGTTTAAGTGAGATTGGTTATAGCTGTTTTCCCTTGCCGGAATGATTTGATGTCTTATTGTTGTGAACTTGAATATTGTGAATCGTTGCTATATTGTTTTGTTTTCCCCTCGTTACACTGTTTCTCTTTGTGCTTGGCATTCCCTACAGTGGCTACTTCTTATGAGTGAGCTTTACCATTCTTGTGATTTAAGTTCTTGTATTGATTTTCTCGTCGCACTTTGCATTTCTATCTTTTGCTACTTTTGTGCTTGTCGTGGCAATGTACATTTTTTCTGTCGTGTTCCGGGAGATTTCCCCTGTACTGCATTGCATATTTAAATTGGGACTACAGACGTATTCCAGGATCTTTCCCCCTGTACTGCATTGCATATTTAAATTGGGACTACAGACGTATTTCAGGAGCTTTCCCCTGTACTGCATTGCATATTTAAATTTGGACTACAGACGCATTTCAGGAGCTTTCGCCCTGTACTGCATTGCATATTTAAATTGGGACTACAAACGTATTCCGGGAGCTTTCCCCCTGTACTGCATTGCATATTTAAATTGGGACTACAGATGTATTCCAGGAGCTTTCCTCCTGTACTGCATGACTAAATTCTGAGCTACGGGACGGAATCCCGGCTGTTTTATATTGAAGTAAAACTATGTTTGAAGGACAATTATTGAAAAGTAAAGTTGAAATGCATTTCTCTTGAAGGAAACTATGTTTGCAAAGTGTTTATCTTGGAGGAAATTATGTTTGAAAAATATTTACTAGAAAGGTACATTTGAAAAGCTTTTATTGAGAGGAATTTCGTTTGAGGATTTCGTTTTGTAAAGTATATTTATGTATCTTTGGAGGAAGTATATTTCAAAGGAAATTTTCACACTGAAATAATTATATATATATATATATATATATATATATATATATANCAAAGAAAGATGGACAGAAATACAAACCAAACTGGAAACCACAACACAATCAGAACACTAGTAACTCAGCACTGCATTAGTTTGTCCACATCAGGCCTTAGGCAATAAACCCAATAAATTGGCTTTTTGATATATATATATATATATATATCAAAAAGCCAATTTATTGGGTTTATTGCCTAAGGCCTGATGTGGACAAACTAATGCAGTGCTGAGTTACTAGTGTTCTGATTGTGTTGTGGTTTCCAGTTTGGTTTGTATTTCTGTCCATCTTTCTTTGACATATTTTGCTGTTCCGTTGTTGTTTGTTGTATTTCCTTCTGCATTAAAGTTGTTTTGTTATTTACTATCTTGTGTAGTCATTAGATAGATGTCATATTCTGTCATTTTTATCATATACCTGTTTAATTATTAGACCAGCGGGTGTCTTGACTAGTCCTCGTCACTACTTCACCGAGGTTAGTCTTGATACTTACTGGGCACCGCTGTGGTGTGCTCATACTACTCTTCTGTGCATTTTTGCAGATTCCAGGTTTTTTTGCATAACCGACCATTTGATTGTTAGCAGCGCGGTTGCTGTTGTGGATACTCAAGGTAAAACCTCGTCAGCGTTCTCGGTTTCGGAGTCACCTTCTTATATTCTTGTTCACACACTGTTGTATTTATTTCGGACAGTGGTAATTAGAGATTTTAGTGTAAATTTCTTAAAGCTTATGACTTATACTCGCCGAGTTTTGGGAATGTGTGCAATGTACAGAGATTTATTTCAAAAAGCATTTAAAAGTTTTAATATTATGTTTCATGTTCATTTAATATTAGGCTTACCTAGTCCTTAAGACTAGGTGCCGTCACAATATCCAACGGAGGAAAATTGGGTCGTGATAGGTTGGTATCAGAGCTCTAGGTTCATAGGTGCTACGAGTCATAAGTGAGTTTAGTAGAGTCTTGCGGATCGGTACGGAGACGTCTGTACTTATCTTCGAGAGGCTACAGAACTATTAGGACAATTTCACTTCCTTCATTCCTATCGGGCGATTTCATTGATCTTGAAGTTTGAAATTACCATTCTATTCTCTCACTGATGGTGAGGACACGAGATGCGGTTCCTGATTATATTACCCCTGGGGCAGAGGCTGCTAGGGGCAGAGGCAGAGGTCGACAAGAAGCATGTGCCGCAGTCAGAGCACCTACCAGAGCAGCTGTTGAAGAGCCGCCAGTAGTTCCAGTGGGAGAACAGGTACCGGAGGTGTCTATTGTTATGCCCGGACTTCAGGAGAACTGGGCGCAGTTTTGAGCATAACTGGTACACTGACTCAAGCGGGATTGATTTCGGGTGCACCAACTACTTCACAGATCAGGGGAGGAGTTCAGACTCCCACCGTCTACACTCCAGAACAACGAGATCATGTTTGTCAGGTTCCAGTTGTCATGGTAGCACAACATGTGGTTTCAGTCCAGCCCGTGGTTAGGGCAGCAAAATCAGAGGAAGAACAACTTAGACTTGAGAGGTGAAGGAAGTACCACCCTCCTTTCTTCAGTGGATTGCCGACAGATGATTACCAGGACTTTTCTGGAGGAGTGTCACTGTGTTCATCGTACTATGGATATTGTGGAGTCGAGCGTGGTTGCTTTTGTCACGTCTCAATTCGGAGGAGTGGTTTGTCAGTGGTGGCGGGCATATGAGTTGGGGTAGCACGTCTGAGTCAGCTTCACTTGCATGGATTCAGGTTTCAGAGATGTTTTTGAGTGAGCTTACACCTCAGTCCCTTTGAGGTGCATGGCGCGCAGAGTTTGAGTAGTTGCGCCAGGGCACTATGTCAGTGTTGGGAGTATGCCGTCAGATTCAGTGAGTTGGCCCGATATGCACCTCACTTGGTTGCTTCAGTTAGGAGGCGAGTCCGTAGATTCATCGAGGGTTTCAGGCATGATATTCGGTCAGCGTGACTCGAGAGTTGGAGTCAGATGTCTTGTTTCAGCAGGTAGTAAGGATCGCTCGCCGGTTAGTGGGCATGTGGGACTGGGAGCGAGAGAAAAGACGGGATTAGGAAAGAGAGTGCAAGGAGGAGATGAGGCCTCATAGACCAGAGAGATCTACTGGTCCTTATCATGAAGGCAGGGTACGAGGCGGTAGAGGTTTTTGTGGGTCAGCCAGTTCAATTTGCATTACCAGCTTCGCATAGGGTTTCAGGTACTCATGCGTCTCAGAGTACTCGTGTTGCAGTTTCCACAACCACATCAGTAGAGAGGTTGTGTTGAGTGTGGGGGGGTACCAGTCACAGGGTGAGAGGTTATCCCAGGATCCAGGCAGGTGTGTCACAACAGGGTTTCAGGTATGTAGAGGGTGCCAAGAGGGGGAGGCCCGACCCGTTGATGTGTTTCATATAGTAGGATGAAGGCCGTTGTGCTAGATGTTACCATACAAGCATGTTTTGATCTGTTTCAAAGGTGCACCATCTGTATTTCACTATAGTTCTATTGGTCAGTTTCCCTTATTTGTTGCTTCATTTATGAGAGAGTTTCATGCTTTGCACTTTGTTTTCATGTTTGCTCCTGATGGGAGATTTTATGAGCAGTAGCCTATGTCTATCGTTATTTTTATTCATCATTGATAGTGGTGAGACTAGAAGTGAGTCCTTGTTGTTCATCATGGTAAGATTTATGTGATTTTCCTAAGTATTTTGGTTACGGGCTATGAATCGATACTCCATCGAGATGTGAGTTAGGTGAGAGTTATGATTTTATTAGTCGAGACGAGTCAGTGGGAGATTTCAATTGGTATGATATATATTCGGTATGTGACTTAGAGTTGGGGGCGATACCCTCGTGATATTTTGTGATTCGATATGTTTGGACCGGGCTGAGTACCGCGGTGGAAGTTATATCAGGATGGGATCCTTGTGATTTGTTCGTTTTCTTTAATTCCTTCCTTGTTATATTGTTATGCATGTTAGTATTGGTAGAGAGTTGTGCCTATGGGCTTGTTTGATAGCTTCTTTAGATGTTTCTCTTTTCATATTCAGTCATTTTCGTTATGTGCTTCTTTAGTTTTAGCTTGCGGGATGTGTGCCCGGTGGTGGTAGTTGTGGCTTGGTGATTCGGGTGTCTAATAGTGAGGTCTTTGTGTTTATTGCATCATTATCAGTACTATGAGAGGTTGAAACAGAGTTCTTTCAGATATGAGGCTAATCGCCAGTGCTGGGTTGATTTCAGGCAGCGATTGTGATCAGAAGTGTTATTATGAGCCTATGTGTGATGTTCTATATTGTGTGGTCGTGCCTTGTGGGTGTAGCCATGAGTCGGTGCAGATGGTTGAGGCTGACGCCGGATATGGATTTAGAATCGGGTCTTTTGGAGATGAGTAGGAGGTGAGAAATTGAGGTATGAGGCTTATCGGTGGGGATAAAAAGGCTAAATTGCATTTGTGATGGTTTCATCAGGCTTAAGTAGGTTGGGGTGACGTGGGATCACCGCCGAGTGTGCGTTGGAAGTGTGCAATTAGAGATGGGATGAGTTCGAGGTGAATCTTGGAACGTTCGAGGACGAACGTTTGTTTTAAGAGGGGGAGAATGTAATGACCCGACTGGTCATTTTGGGAATTCAAGCTCCGTTTGGTGGCGTAAGGTCGTGAACAGCTTCACACTGTGTATATCGACCTGCGTGCATGGTTGGATTTAGTTACCGGATAATCCGGAGTCGAATTGGAAGGAAAATTTCAATTTTCGAAGCTTAAGTGATGAAAGTTGATCGGAGGTTTGACTTTTGTGTAAACAACCTCGGAATGAGTTTTGGGTGATGTCAACAGCTTTGTACGGTGATTTTGGACTTAGGCGCGCGTCGTGAATTGGTTTTGGAGGTCCGTAGAGTAATTTGAGTTAATTCGGCGAAAGTTAGAATTTCGGTGATTTCGGCCGATAGGTGGAATTTTGATATCGGGATCGGAATGGAATTCTGAGAGTGGCTGTAGGTCCGTTGTGTCATTTATGACTTGTCTGCAAAATTTGGCATCATTCCGGGTTGAATTGATAAGTTTCGGCACGAGTTTTGATAATTGATGATATATAAGTTTGATTTTTGATTTGATTCATCATTTTGCTGTTGTTTTATGTGATTTGAAACCTCGAGCGAGTCCATGTTAGGTTATATTACTTGTCTGTATGTTTAGACGGGGTCCCGAGGGCCTCAGGGGTGTTTCGGATGGGCTTCGAGTCAAATTTCTTCCAATCTTAACTGTTGTTGTGTATTCTGTCCTTTCTTCTATGCGATCGCATGGATGCGAATGCGATCGTATGGATGCGAATGCGATCGCATAGTGTTCTGCGACCCACCCAAGTTTTCCTTCATCACGTTCGCACAGATGGGTTCGCGATCGCGTTCATATAGCCTCCCCCTTCAATGCGTTCGCACCTCCAACCTCGCGTTCGCATAGTTCCTTCTTTTGGGCATCAAACAATTCCTTCAATGCGATCGCATCCCCTGCTACGCGATCACATAGCACCTTTTTTGGCCAGTAACATTTTCCTCTACGTGATCGCATATTAATTCTCGCGATCGCGATGCTTTAAATTCTGGGCAGACAGAATATAACTCAAAATCGAGGGTTTCACCATTTTTATCACATTTTGGCTTCTAGAGCTCTGTTCTTGGCGATTTCTGATAGGCTTTTCACACAAATCGAATGGGTAAGTATTCTTCAACTAGAATTAAATATATTCCATGAATTAGTCCTTGTTTTTATCATTTAAAAGGTGTTTCTTGTTAGGGAAAATGTTGGTTCCTAAAGAAAATTTCTAAAATGAAAAACCATGATTTGAGGGACCAAACGACATCGGAATTTGATAAATTTTGTATGGTTGAAATCGTACTGGAATGGGTAATCGGATTTTGTAAAATTTGTCGGGTTCCGAGGTGCGGTCCCGGGGGTCAATTTTTATATTTTTGTAAAGATTGAAATTTTATTACCCGGAATAGTTCCTTACAAGTTTTATGTATGTTTTGAAGTGGTTCTAGTTGATTTTGATCCGTCCGGAAGTCTTTTAACCCGAGAAGTCCATTTTTGAGTACCGTGTTATCGTATTCGAGGTAAGTATCTTGCCTAACCTTGTGTGGGAAAATTACCCCTTAGGACTTGAGTCTTCTATGCTGATTGTAGCGCATGCACGCGAGGTGACGAGTGCGTACTCGGACTTATTTGCAAATAGGTTGGCCTTTTTAGGATTCTTAGGTCCTTATATTCCCTGTGTATGAAGTTGTAATTGCTATGAATGATTTCCTGGTTGCTAGTTTCATCCTTTCCTGCTTGAATTAGATTTTTCTTGCTTTTAGTTTCCCTTTGTTGTTTATTTGATCTTAATTGACTTAACCGAACATTTTACCTCTTCTACCGTCATGCTATATCTTCCTTCATAAACTGCCTATTTGACTAGAATTAGTATAATTGTTACACCCCACGTTTCATACGTAAAAGTACGCCATGAGTAAATTGATCAAAGCTCGGGAATGAGATGTTACATTCTGCATTTTCGGACATTAAGGTTTCGTCGTAAAGTTAATCAACACAAGCTCAGGAATGAGATTATTTTGAGGTTACAAGTATTATGCTATTTCAAACAAGGGATAAGTAAATTCGTGAAGGTGAGAGGGTAAGCAGATCAAAGAAAATGAGTTTCGTCGAAATTTGTAATTTTGGGATAAAATACGGTCCGACCTAAAATACCCGGTATTTATGAATCAGTACCATAAAAGGTACCATATGGCCATGATAGTAAAGTGTATAAGGTGTGTTAAAAATAAGTAGTACTTTAAGTAATTTGGGATAATTCTTCATTATGTAGGTAATTGGTTAATTATTGGATAGTGGGAAATTATCAAATTCATCATAAGATTAGTGACTAAATAAATGGTGATCTGGATAAAGCTTGAACTGCAAAAAACGTGGCAGCCCATTAATTTAACATTGTGACTCTTACATAATACTTGGAGGGTGGCAAAAGTTAGTAGATTATGTGAGGTTACTCATAAAATAAGTGGGCCACACCCACTCTACATGTTTTCCTACACTAGTGTTATATTTCATTTCCTTATATCAAAAGATCAAAGAACATAAGAGTGGCGGGTGGAAATGAATTCGTCAAAGAGCAAAATAAATCCCTACATCATTAAAGAGAATGAAAAATATTTGCATTAAGGTGATGACTCCACAGAGAGCTATTGCAACGTGAATTACAAAGAATTCATGTGAACCTTTACAAAGTTACTGCAACATAAATTACAAACTCTAAGGGAGCACGGTACAATCTTTCTCAAAAATATCATACAAAATCTTCTCAAATTCGATCCTCCGTTACGTATTTTTTCAAAAGAGAATCATCTCAGGTATGTTAAGGCAATCCCTTCTTTATTTTTGGCATGATCCAAATTATACTGAAGAAACGAGTAAATACACAGTTTCTATAAATTATTCTATTCATAGCAATAGTAGGGGTGTCTATATTCTTGATTCCCCATGAGAATTATTATTATATTTTGTTCATGGGTCTCGAAAATACGTATGTTGGTAAAGTTTATTTCATGATATTAATTAGAGGCATAATGGCCTTATGACGTACCGAGAGATTTTATTGACGTATTTCATATGCATTTCATGCATTTACATATGCACATTGACCCATGAACAGATGTCGTTATATACGCGTATATATGTAAATATATGTATATGGGATACGGGAAAAGGTTACGGTGTTATATAC
Source organism: Nicotiana knightiana (assembly GCA_005239525.1). NCBI lineage: Eukaryota > Viridiplantae > Streptophyta > Magnoliopsida > Solanales > Solanaceae > Nicotiana > Nicotiana knightiana. The sequence goes on from ML393044.1 coordinate 37,514, forward strand.
GCACCACCACCTGATCAGCTAGTATATGATGATGATATTGCCCACAGTGGCTGAAATATGGTTCAAACGGCGTTATATACGCGTATATATGTATGTATATATATGTATATGGGATATGGAAAAGGTTATGGCGTTATATACGCACCACCACCTGATCAGCTGGTATACGATGATGATTTTTCCCACACTGGACGATATGATATGATGGGATGCCCTCAGATGCTGATGATGTTATGAAACATGTACCTATGCATGGCATGACATTCATATGCATATGCATGACACTAAAAGTAATTTATGATTTACAAAGCTATTCAGGCTTACAAGTTGAGTCATGTACTCTATATTTCTTCCATGTCTCTTATGTACGTTATGTGGCTTACATACTCAGTACATTATTCGTACTGACGTCCCTTTTGCCTGGGGATGCTGCGTTTCATGCCCGCAGGTTCCGATAGACAGGTCAAGAGCCCTCCAAGTAGGCTATCAGCTCAGCGGAAGATGTTGGTGCGCTCCATTTGCTTCGGAGTCGCTTGTTTGGTTAGTATTTAGACGGGTATTGTTTAGTATGGCGGGACTCTATCCCGACCTTTATGACATTTATGTACCCTTAGAGGCTTGTAGATATATGTCGTATACGTGGAAGATTGTACGGCCTCGTCGGTCTATGTTTTGAGTTTATAAATGGTTATGTTGGCCTATTAGGCCCGTATGTCACGTGTATATGATGATGTAATAAGAATGATACGTTATGTTGGTACTCGGTCGAGTAAGGTACCGGATGCCCGTCGCGTCCCATCGGTTTGGGTCGTGACAAAAGTGGTATCTGAGCAGTTCTGTCCTAGGGAGTCTACAAGCCGTGTCTAGTAGAGTCTTGTTTATGGGTGTGTCGTGCACCACACTTATTAGCAGGAGGCTACAAGGCATTTAAGACTGTCACTCTTTCTTCTTACTCTAGATTGTGTGGTAGAGCTCATTTATAAGAATTCAAACTTCTAGATTTTATTTTATCCGTAATATGACGATACCTTCAGTTGGTAAGAGATCGAATGCGGATATGGAAGAGTTGAGTCAGAGGAACTCAATTTTTGCATCATGCTTACGATGGATAAATAAGAGGTATTCAGCAGATCATGTGTATACTAAGCTCCTTGGTAAGGATCCCTAAGGCAAGAATACTTATCCACTCTTACGGTGAAAAGGAATAACAGAATCGTAAGGAAGACACAAGTTTCAGCATGTAAAAGAAGCAAAGTGAAGAAGGGTACGAGGTACACAGTAAATAAAGATTATCATTATTTACCATTCAGGAAGGGAGATATAAGCATTTTGAGTTACCTTCAACAGTGACAGATGTACGTACAATCGGCCACACTGACCTCAAATATGCCCTATGGGAGCTAAGAAACATAGTTAAGAGAAAGACGGGTTATCAGGATCCGGCTAGGGTTAGAGCAACCCAAAATACGGGATATATTGGTAGAGTTAGTTGACATTTCCGAAGGATAGTGCAAACATGGTAATGAATCTCCTTGTGAGACACCTATATGGTGCACTCTAAAATAGTACAGCTAGATATGAGTGATACGAAGATAGGCACTGGAAGCCTGGAAAGGATAAATATTATCTTAGTATGACTCCCATCCCTAGTAGAAATATAATGCTAGGCAACCCGAAGAGCCAGTGGATGGAGCAAAGGGGAGCTAAAAGCGAAAGTATGTCTTGTTGAAGCTGTCAAAAGAAAAAGATAGGCAGAAATATTAGCAAGAAAATAAGAATAGAGAGATAAGGAAGCATTATGAGTAAGATGTGATACATGGATGACAAACGGTAGATCAAAAGATGTCAGTATTATAGAATCTATAGTCAAGTGAAGAATGAAACGAGAGGTGACAGGCCTTGAGACAAAAAAATAATATAGGCCATAAAGTTATATCCTCATTTCGAGAAATAAGTTCGCAACTCTAATGCGATTAGCAAAAGGAAAAGTTAGACCCCAGAGTAATAGAAACCAGTATGGATTGATGAACAAGATAAACTAAACATGAATTAGGGACTGAGTGATTTGATAATAGTCGGCATCATGAAATTTCAGATTTCGTTCTGGCTATAGTAGAATGGACAACAGAAGAAGATTCAGGAGAAATTCAGAGAATGGTTATTCAGGAACACGCTTCCCTAAAGCAGGTAATGTAATAAAAGTTAAGCTTAAGGGACTGTATGTACCAGTTACATTAAGTGTCACCCACGCGAATAAGGAATTTTGTTATCCTTGGTACAGAAGGATTACCACAAGGTAAGTAAGGGTCATCGATGATGTGAAAAGATGCCAAATATAAAGAGGTAAAACATTTATACGTATATCATCGTAGTACTAAATCTGAGTACTCCCCAAAAGCGGGGGAATATGGAGTGTGTGGCATTAAGTCAGAATTAAGTGGTTCTAGTAATTATGGAATGTTAAAGGAAGAATGCGATAAATTAGAAGGAGATGAGATTGATATTCAAATCCTACAGATATGTTACGATTCCAGAACATTATGCAAGCATGATGTCAAGGAAAGGAAGTCAAGGTTTATGTCCGGGATGTTATTGAAAGTAAGGAGCCAATGCAAGATGTAAGTTAAGACAAAGGTAACCCACGAAAAATTACACGGAGTAATGATATGAGAATGGGCCAACGAGTACTTAGTAGTTGATTCAGGAAGAGCCTAGTTATGGCTAGTCAAGAGGATACCGACAAATCACCAGATCGTTGAAGATAAATATAGTAAAATTCAATATAGTGAATTCATCCCCGCAATTATAACACTGTAATACTTGAGAAATATTTAGATAGGAGTCGGGGGTTTAAAGGCACCATATGAATGTTATTGAAATAAAAGAGAGTTTTACTAAATAAACAGTCAAAATATTAGTTCAGAATCAACCGTACAAGCACGTGAGTATGGAGGTAAATAAATAAGGATAAATATGGGCGAGTACGAACATCAAAGATTATATCAGGAATATAATGTAATGCGCTTGCAACTTTGCAATAGTCAGAGGATCTTCCCTAAATACTACAATGAAAGACTAGCTGAGGAATTAAGGAAGAAGGCATCAACCTAATCTCAGTGACCTGAAGAGGAAGCAGTCTTATAACAACAATCTCACAAAAACATTGTATGCACGCTATATGAAAGGGGCACCTACCGTGGTTATCGAACGGGAAGTAAAGTCAAAAGTAATATTCGAGATCATATGAGTTGCACGAATGTTTTGGCATGCGTGGGAACTAAGATAAGCTAAGTATACACGCAACAACGGGGCAAGTAAACCAGAAAAGTAATAGCTTACGTTTAAAGAAAACTGAGAAGGAACGAAAGGAATTATTCGATCAATGATCCAAAGTTATCTACGTTATAAGCACACTTAAGATTTCGGAATATTATCCACTCAGCATATATGTTGACAATCATACAGCCGCAGAAGACTCTGGTATAAGTTAAATAAAGAATTGAGCCCAGGGCATAGTCAAAGGATTGTGTTGTTAGAAGATTGTATCATGGATATTCCATGACGCCCATGAAGGGCTAAAGTAATACCATGAGCGGCAGATTGGAGGATAGCTTAAGCCCACATAAAGGTTGATCAGAGGGAAGATGAAACTAAAAAGTTACATCAACTAAGTAAATGAAGAGTCTAATTACTGGACCCAGAGGATTATAGACCTAGTGATTGAGAACATTGCAGGATCACTCTTAATATCAGAGGTACAAGAGATAAAGTACACCAACCATCTACTATAACCCTACGATACAAAGGCAGTTAAAAAAATACCAGCCTCATAAGTAGTCAGTACGAACCTGCCACCGGATTATAGATGCACCAGAGGTGCAAGTATTATAGTAGAGCTTTACGTAATGGACGAGAATTTTACCTATGTGGAAGGGAGGACATGAAAGAAATTGAAGATATGATGCAAGATTTTAAGGTAGTAAGGTAAAGGTGAACAATGTACAAGATACTCAAATGCAGAAGGTTGTGAATAGTCCTTACTTCAAATAAAAGGCTAGAAGTGTAGGGATTCAATATCCAGGAATGATAGTGGCATCATCAGTGGCATATCTTCTAGTCAATGATTTATAGGTATCGAGAGGTCTAGTTAAGAAAGTAAAGAAGAGTTAGAGACGATGTGATGTCTCGCTTCGTGTTCTAAAATAACACAAGGAAATTCAAGCAAGTTGAAGGAAGATTACGAGTAGTATAAATAGATATGTATAGGTCTCAAGCTAAAGTATGGTAAAGCGACAAGTTTTTAGGAAGACATGAGTAAGGAAGAAAGGGCAATGAGAAGGTGACGAGAATGGATTAGTCCTCGGGATTAGGCCCATGAAAATAAGGGAGCTGATGGCTTCTCTATGTTATAGTAAGCTCAATATAGCCTGAATGAACTCAAAGGAGTTACTCTTCATAAGTAGCATTTAGAAGAGATAGAATGCTGCCCTAATAGTAGAATAAGGGTGTAATTGTGATAGATAAAGGATGATGTTTGGGCCTTCGATTGAGTAATGATTTGAAGAAAAAAACAAAGAAGAAGGGATTTATGAATTGTACGGGATTAAAATACCCACGTAAGAGAATCACCTTGGGATGCTATAGAATACGGTTATTGAAGTATAGTATCGCCACTAAGTGGATCAGGAAAATCACTTCAAATATTCCTTGATGCAACGTAGCTCTAGTGGAAAAGTATTATATAAGAAGTTTCAAGTTATCAGAGGTATTGTAGATCAATATTGAGGTGAATCAACAATGGATGGACAAAAGTCACAAAGTATGAGATGAGATTAAGCCGTCATTCTAAAGATGAGCAGTAATGAGGAAGCATTAAAGGACTTAGATATGTAATAAGAAACGAGATTAAGTTGAGATTTGATAGCAGACCTCAGCAATAATAAATTAAAGTAAGAGTTATGGCAGTAAAATCATACGGATGGCTAAGAGGACCTATGCAATAAGATATAGCAATATTCGTGAATTCAACAAAGTACCGAGCGAAGAACTTCAGTATACTCATAGATGCCCAAAGGCTAATCAAGCTCTGTATATGAAGCCTAGAGATTGGGCACACTTACAAGGTCAAAGCCGTACAGGCTGCATGATGGAAGGCAACAACAGTTGCGAGATTGGAAGGATTCCGACTACAAGTTGTGGTGTCAGAAGGAGGCCTAAGGGGGAAATGCCCTGGCCTTTGGATTTATTCAGAGAACAGTTGCCTAGATGGCGAGAAGAGTACTAAAGTATTCGGAAGACATAAGTTACGAAAATGATGAGTGTATAAGTCAACATTCAAGGATGAATGTTCCAAAGGGGGGAATGATGTTACACCCCACGTTTTCATACGTGAAAGTACGCATAAGTAAATTGATGAAAGCTCGGGAATGAGATGTTACATCCCGCATTTTCGGACATTAAGGTTTCGTCGTAAAGTTAATCGACGCAAGCTCAGGAATGAGATTATTTTGAGGTTACAAGTATTATGCTATTTCAAACAAGGGATAAGTAAATTCGTGAAGGTGAGAGGGTAAGCAAATCAAATAAAATGAGTTTCGTCGAAATTTATCATTTTGGGATAAAATACGACCCGAGCTAAAATACCCGGTATTTATGAATTAGTACCATACAAGGTACCATATGGCCATGATAGTAAAGTGTATAAGGTGTGTTAAAAATAAGTAGTACTTTAAGTAATTTGGGATAATTCTTCATTATGTAGGTAATTGGTTAATTATTGGATAGTGAGAAATTATCAAATTCATCATAAGATTAGTGACTAAATAATTTGGATAAAGCTTGAACTACAAAAAACGTGGCAGCCCATATTGTGACTCTTACATAATACTTGAAGGGTGGCAAAAGTTAGTAGATTGTGTGAGATTACTCATCAAATAAGTGGGCCACACCCACTCTACATGTTTTCCTACACTAGTGTTATATTTCATTTCCTTATATCAAAAGATCAAGAACATAAGAGTGGCGGGTGGAAATGAATCCGTCAAAGAGCCAAATAACTCCCTACATCATTAAAGAGAATGGAAAATATTTGCATTAAGGTGATGACTCCACAGAGAGCTATTGCAACGTGAATTACAAAGAATTCATGTGAACCTTTACAAAGCTATTGCAACATAAATTGCAAACTCTAAGGGAGCACGATACAACTTTCTCAAGAATATCATATAAAATCTTCTCTACTTCGATCCTCCGCTATGTATTTTTGCAAAAGAGAATCAGTTCAGGTATGTTAAGGCAATCCCTTCTTTTTTTTTGATATGATCCAAATTATACTGAAGAAACGAGTAAATACACAGTTTCTATAAATTATTCTATTCATAGCAATAGTAGGGGTGTCTGTATTCTTGATTCCCCATGAGAATTATTATTATCTTTTGTTCATGGGTCTCGAAAATACGTATGTTGGTAAAGTTTATTTCATGATATTAATCAGAGGCATAATGGCCTTATGACGTACCGAGAGATTTTATTGACGTATTTCATATGCATTTCATGCATTTACATATGCACATTGACCCATGACCAGATGGCGTTATATACGCGTATATATGTAAATATATGTATATGGGATACGGGAAAAGGTTACGGTGTTATATACGTACCACAACCTGATCAACTGGTATATGATGATGATGTTGCCCACAGTGGCTGAAATATGGTTCAAACGGTGTTATATATGCGTATATATGTATGTATATTCAAACAACATTATATACGCATATATATGTATATATATATATATATATATGTATATATATATATATATGTATATATATATATATATATATGTGTATATATATATATATATATGTATGTATGTATGTATATGGGATATGGGAAAGGTTATGGCGTTATATACGCACCACCACCTGATCAGCTGGTATACGATGATGATTTTGCCCACAGTGGCCGATATGATATGATGGGATGCCCTCAGAGGCTGATGATGTTATTAAACATGTACCTATGCACTACATGACATTCATATGCATATGCATGACGCTAAAAGTAATTTATGATTTACGAAGCTATTCAGGCTTACACGTTGAGTCATGTACTCTATATTTCTTCCATGTATCTTATGTACATTATGTGCCTTACATACTCGATACATTATTCGTACTGACGTCCCTTTTGCCTGGGGACACTGCGTTTCATGCCCGCAGGTCCCGATAGACAGGTCGAGAGCACTCCAAGTAGGCTATCAACTCAACGGGAGATGTTTGTGTGCTCCATTTGCTTCAGAGTTGCTTGTTTGGTTAGTATGATTTTAGACGGATATTTTTTGGTATGGCGGGACTCTATCCCGGCCTTTATGACATTTATGTACTCTTAGAGGCTTGTAGACATATGTCGTATACGTGGAAGATTGTAGGGCCTTGTCGGCCTATGTTTTGAGTTTATAAATGATTATGTTAGCCTATTAGGCCCGTATGTCACGTATATATGATGATGTAAAAAGAATGATATGTTACGTTGGTACTCGGTCGAGTAAGGTACCGGATGCCCGTCGTGTCCCATTGGTTTGGGTCGTGACAATAATCTCGCCCTATAATTTTTTAGCAGTAATTGGAATATCTATACGTTGGTGTCAAGCATGCCCGTGAGTCGTATATTGTGATTTATATGATTTCTCCTTATGTGCTACTTAGGTTTAGTTTGATAATCATCCATGTTGATGGTAGTTTTTTCCTTGGTATTGCCTATTACTGAGCATTGTTCAAGCTGAGTTTTATTCTGTGAAGCTAGTTGTTTAAGCGAGATAGGTTATAGCTGTTTTCCCTTGTCGGGATGATTTGGTTTCTTATTGTTGTGAACTTGAATATTGTGAATCGTTGCTATATTGTTTTGTTTTTCCCTCATTACATTATTTCTCTTTGTGCTTGGCATTCCCTACAGTGGCTACTTCTTATGAGTGAGCTTTACCATTCTTGTGATTTAAGTTCTTGTATTGATTTGCTTGTCGCACTTTGCATTTCTGTCTTTTGCTGCTTTTGTGCTTGTCGTGGAAATGTACATTGTTTCTGTCATATTCCGGGAGCTTCCCCTTGTACTGCATTGTATATTTAAATTGGGACTAGGGACGTATTCCGGGAGCTTTCCCCTTGTACTGTATTGCATATTTAAATTGGGATTACAGACGTATTCCGGGAGCTTTCCCCTATACTGCATTGCATATTTAAATTGGGACTACGGACGTATTCCGGGAGCTTTCCCCCTGTACTGCATGACTAAATTCTGAGATACGGGACGGAATCCCGGTTGTTTATATTGAAGGAAAACTATGTTTGAAGGACAATTATTAAAAAGTAAAGTTGAAAGGCATTTACCTTGAAGGAAACTATGTTTGCAAAGCGTTTTACTTGGAGGAAATGATGTTTGAAAAATATTTACTAGAAAGGTACATTTGAAAAGCTTTTATTGAAAGGAATTTCGTTTGAGGATTTTGTTTTGTAAAGTATATTTATGTATCTTTGGAGGAAGTATATTTCAAAGGAAATTTTCACCCTAAAATGATTATATTTTTTTTTTAAAAAAGCTTTCAATATAAACTTGCGGTTGAAAAGTTTCACTCGAGGATTTGACCAATTTATTAGGTTTTATTGGCTAAGGCCTGATGTGGAAAAACTAATGCAGTGCTGAGTTACTAGTGTTCTGATTGTGTTGTGGTTTCCGGTTTGGTTTGTATTTCTGTCCATCTTTCTGTGTGTTATTATGTTGTTCTGTTGTTGTTTGCTGTATTTCCTTCCGCATTGTAGTTGTTCTGTTATTTACTATCTTGTGTAGTCATTAGATAGATGTCATATTCTGTCAATTTTTTCATATATACCTGTTTAATTATTAGACCAGAGGGTGTCTTGACTAGTCCTCGTTCACTACTTCACCGAGGTTAGTCTTGATACTTACTGGGCACCACTGTGGTGTGCTCATACTACTCTTCCGTGCATTTTGTGCAGATTCCAGGTTTTTTTGCATAGCCGATCGTTTGATTGTTAGCAGCGCGGTTGCTGTTGTGGAGACTCAAGGTAAAACCGCTTCAGCGTTCGCGGTTTCAGAGTCACCTTCTTATATTCTTGTTCACACACTGTTGTATTTATTCCGGACAGTGGTAATTAGAGATTTTAGTGTAAATTCCTTAAAGCTTATGACTTGTACTCGCCGGGTTTTTTGGGAAGTGTGGAATGTATAGAGATTTATTTCGAAAAGCATTTAAAAGTTTTAATATTATGTTTCATGTTCATTTAATGTTAGGCTTACCTAGTCCTTAAGACTAGGTGCCGTCATAATACCCAACGGAGTTAAATTGGATCGTGACAGGATTACGCGGCTGCGAAACCTCTGCGGGGATATTTTTGTCCAGAAATTTCAGCTTAGTATAAATAGACCTTTTTGTCAATTTTAGGTTAAGTTTTAGTTTGGCAAAGCACGTGAACGACTGGTTTTTTCCTTTTTGGGCAATTTTATAGTAGATTTATCTTCAAACTTTAGATTTTCATATTTTACTTTAATATTATGGCTTATATTTCCTCTTTATCATTGATTTCTGCTGTTATTATGAGTAGCTAGACCCTATAGCTAGGGTTCTGTAGGTATTTAATGGGTCTTGAATTTTACGGCTTAATTGTTTATGGGTTAGTGATATTTAGCCTAATTCATGCTAGAACTGTAGAATTAGTGGTTGCAAACATTGATTCATGCCTTTATGTCTTAGGTTCTTTTTGAGAAAGAGGGACTAAGGCTAGGAAAATTAGGCTAACAAGGAATTGGGGTGAACTCAAGAGATTGATAGCCCGAATTAAAGGGTTAAATGTAAAGATAGTAATACCCGACTAGAGCCAATATCACTTGTATTGCCTGAACACCCATTTGGACTTGAGAAAGCCAAATTGGGAAAAGTCACTCAAACTACCAAGAGGTATAGAGTGAGCACTTCCATGTGATGGTTATATCACGACCCCAATCAAAACAAGCTTTCCCTAGATTCTCGATACCCGTTAGATATTCACCTAGGAGGAATTCACTACCCTAGTGCCTTTTAAACACTTGAAAATTCTCACTAAAAATATTGTACTTAGCTTTCTATTAGCATACAATAGTATAAAATTAGAATAGAATCAATCACAATCATGTTTGGAAGTGCAATTAGGAACAACAAATGCATCTAGATTAGTTAGATACCTAACTCCAAATCAATTAACTCCCTGTGGAAATCGATCCCGACCTTGTTAGGTAAAACTGCATCGACCATCCTCGCTACTCTATAATGGTATAGATTCGGCACCGATCAATTTCGCGCGACTTTGACCAAACGTTTTCTTAAATAAACTAAGTGTCGTGAATGGTGTACATGTACACGTGACATGATTCTTGACACGCCAAACTAAACGAGTATACGTACGCATAACTCGTATTAAGATAATTCTTTGAATACGAATAATCAAGTGATTAGAAGCGGTAAGAGGTAAACATAGGACCTAAAATGAGTAATTAAACAATTTAAGCCAAATATAAATCATTAAGCGACCGTGCTAAAACCACGGGACTCAGGAGTGCCTAACACCTTCTCCCGGATTAACAAAATTGCTTACCCGATCTTCTGGTTACGCAGACTTTTAACGGAGTCAAATTTCCTCGATTTGGGATTTAAAAATAAATGGTGACTCAGAACACTGTAAATAATTTCGAGTGGCGACTCTTAAATAATTAAAATAATCCCAATTCAAATAATGTCACTTAAATTGGAAAAACTCTTGTATCCCACCCTTCCGGGGAAAAGGAGGTGTGACAGCTCTGGCGACTCTGTTGGGGATCAGTGAACCCAAAATCTCTGGTTCAGAGTTCAAGAATTCGAGCTTTTAAATGTGATTTTTACTTGGCTTTATTGATTGTGATACACTTTGATATTATTTGAATTATATTAAACTATCTTCTCACGAGTCCCTTTTGAGTCCTCTAAAAATGGTGCACACATTCGCATGACCCTCTTTTCTGTTAGAAGTCATACCAAATAGAACGAGGATGGATCAGCCACTAGATCGGGTAGACTTTTATGCTCCCGGTACGTCACTCCCACCTCAGCTCGAGTTGTCCGCTCGGATAAGCCAGGTCTAGAACTCATCCCCAGTTATAAAACTAGAGTAAAAAAGCCTCATGCCGGATCCCTAGTAGGAACGCTTGTCTGCATCACGTGCATTTGTATTAAGGACTCAACACATGAGTTGGGTCCGTCTAGGACAGCTGTACCTGAAATAAAAGGCTATTTTGATACATCTTACCTGCTACGTGTGCATTCATTTGTTTCGGCTTATTTGTTGACCGGTTAAGAGAATAAGAACAACAGAAAAACCAAGAGTGAGGTAGAAAAGAAAATTCACCATGTTCTAAAATCACGGTATTTGAAAATGCCTCGAAACTCTACCAAAATTTTTGAAAAAGAGAGAAATAAAATGTATTTAAAAAATGTAAGTGAGTCAATATCATGTTTTTCCAATCATGTTAAAACTGACCGAACTACGCGGGCCTGATTTTCACCGGATGTGAGATACGTAGGCAAACCTCATCGGTGCCGACCCCAATTCTTCCAACCAAACAATGTAATGAAGTAGGTCTATTGGTCAAAAGAATAAAACTGACCCAACTTCGGTTAAGTCTGGCGTCGTTGTTGCCGGAATAGCCTTACAACACTTTACATTGTCGAAGGAATATTTTCGCTAAGAACGGACAAATCTGTCAATAAAGCATCACTTTTCCCAAAAACGTGCCTTACTTCAGGCTCAAAACTTTATTCAAAAGTAATAAGGGGCCACTATTGGTAAAAATAACCATTCTGGTCGATGTTGCACAAATAGCCACATTTAGGTAATTTTCTTTTAAAATTTGAAAACTAGTTCTTGCCAAAGAGTTTGTCTTTCAAACTAGAGTCAACCTTAACCCTACCCGCTCATAGGTACAAAATGAATACCGTCCATAATCCACCATTAAATTCCGTATAACAAGCTCCACTACAACTTCAAATGTGGTAGTATGATTTGGACAAAGAGGGTCAAGACTGGGTAGTCGAACATCTGGGTGTTCTCATGGATATCATGAAAGTTAAGCCCTAGAATGATCTAATCAAGGCTTTAGTGACTTTTTGGGATCCCATCTGTAATGTCTTCCGCTTTTCAGACTTCGAGCTCACTCCCACCTTAGAGGAAATAGCGGGATATACAGGTTTTGGCCGGGATTTGAGAAATCAACAACTTATATTCCTGAGATCTCTTTTGGTGCGCCGTTTCTTTGATATCATGAACATCAGTAAGAAAATACGAAAGAACCGTGTGAGCGAGGGCTGTTGCTCATTCTACTTCCTGTACTCTAGGTATGGACATCCAGAGGGGTTTGAAACGCATGAAAAAGGGTTGAGCAACAAGCAAAACAAAGACACTTGGAAAATTCATTGTCACTTTGCCTTTATAGTGGCATTTCTGGGCATCATGGTCTTCCCAAACGAAAAGGGGAAATTTAATATCCGTATGGCTAGAATTGTGCAAGTCCTAACTGCCAAGGAGGATCATACACTTGCTCCACTGATATTGTCGGATATCTATCGGGCATTGAAGGTGTAAGTCAGGGGCGACGTTCTTTGAGGGTTGCAGTATCCTACAAATATGGCTAATTGAACACCTTCGCCATCATCCGAAGTTTATGAACTACACCCCAAGAAAGAGCAACTTCATTGAAAGCTATGAAGAAAGAGTAAAAGATTACAACTCTCCGAAAGGGGTTAAAGCCTGGATCGTCCACTTGAGAACTTTAATGGAAAATCAGATTGAGTGGACTTTAGGGTCGCTACCGTTGAGGGAAGTCATACACATGTCATCCACAAAGAAATATTTGCTATTGATGGGCTTGAGAAGTGTCCAACCAAATTCACCACCGAGGGTTCTGAGGCAATTGGGAATATATCAAGTAGTGCCTAAGGATGAAGACCTGAGTGTCCAAGTTATTGAGCTACACCCCGAGGCCCCACTTCCCGAGGTATCCAAAAAATCTGGAATGGTTGCCGATACTTGAAAGAGGATACTAAAGTACCCGGTCTTGTAAGAGGTGAAGTATATCTGGGCTATGTCACATGGTTCGACAAAAGGAATTGCATTAATGAGGATCCACAGCCCGAGCCAGAAAGGCCCGCCAAAAGGCCTCATATTCAAGCTTTTGATGACAAAATCCAAGAGCGATTGGCCTAGGGAGATATCATGCCACCATCCATGCCTTGGAGGAAAAATTGAGAAACTTCGCATTTGACAACGACTTACAGGCACATGTAGCCGAAGGTGTAAAGAGAAAATTGACCCGGGAGAATAAGGCGCTCCAAGCCCAACTCCGGAACATGAGGATAGCCACCGAAACGCTTGTAAGAAATGAGAGATGACAAAATCATCAACAAATTAAGAATGAAGGTCCAAGACTATGCAACTGACTTAACAAAGATCGAAAAGGATTTGCTAGATGCTAAAAAAAAACTAGCTAAAGGAGCAGAAGAACATGCCCATTATTTGAGACAGAAATATGGCAAAGAAATAGCCATTCTAAAGGAAAAGTTGTTCGACCTTGGGAATGAAATGGTCCAGCAAACCAAAGATTTTAAGACGGAAAAAGAGAATTGCTACACACTAATTTTCCAACTAGAAGAAAGCATGCAATAACTGCAGGAACAAAATAAAACAAGCGCACAAGTGTTGGAAGCCCGGGCACAGCAAATTGGGCATCTGCTCCAAGAAAAAGGAGTTATCAGAACCAAGATTAAGGAAATAGATGACTATGTCGTGATGAAATGTCATGAGTGTGATGACATGACTAGGTCCATGTTTTTCACTTCTATGATGATCTTCGTCCACCAGGTTATGGATGACTTGGACCATCTTCCAGAAGACATTGTGCGAAGGCCCGTGCAAAGACCAACCAATGCCCCACAGGATCCAAGAAGACCAGTAGAGGCTCTCATGTACTTTTGACTGTCCAATCTTCGAGTCTGTACTTTACTGCTTCTAGAGTTTTAAGTTGTTCTGTCATTTATTTTGAGTCTGTATTGTTTTTTAGTTGTCAGTACTTCAATTCCCTGTAATGAAAAACCAAAAAAAAAGATATCTTTACCAATGAAATGAAAAATGTACTTTGTTACTTTATATCTATTCCCTAAACTACGTAATGATCTGATTTATGCGGCGTCATGATACGTAGGCAATCCATATAGGATTCGATCATTACCCTAAAGAAAGTAATTAAGAGAACAAAATAGGGAGACAATAAATCTGGGATGAAACACATAGCCGTCGCAAAACATTTTAGAAAAATGTTTAATTGTTTAGGTGCATTTCATCCCCCAATATGTCATTCCCTATGTGTTAAATGTCTCGAACTAACCGGCTTGTTATGTGTGCTTTAAAAGAACATGTTTTATTTTTAGGTGGTAATATGGTTGCGTACCCTTATTTCACGGGATATAAAGTAAGTATCACCATGGCCTCAGAGAGTCACCTACCTATCATTGAGCCTGAAGATACCCATGCATTGGTTATCCCGTAGCCCGAGTCAGCAACTGCTGAGGAAAATAGAAGGCTATGATGCCACATGCTAGAAATGTGGGACGCATGGTCCAATGGCAGGGAGCCACCCAGTACTATCCCTGGTTTCACTGAATTAATCCCAAGGATGAGAGGAACTACCAATGATCCTATCGCAGTAACTAACCCATTCCTTCCATTTGGGTACCCCACCATGTCAACCACCTTCACTGGAATGCCTTCTGAGGTTCGCCCCCAGGCACCATCTTTAGGAATATCATCTACCGTGTTCACAACACCACCAACCACTAGTACGGAACAACCAACACTGCCTCGCCAAAGCTTCGAACCATCAACTTTCACTTTCCAAGTTCCCCAATTTAAGATGGACACTGCTCGGGTCACCCCTAATTCCTATCCTCAGCACCCACAATTTGAGTCTCCCATAGAACATGAGAGAGTCGCGAGGAATCCTGAACAAGAAGAGATAGCACGAAAAATGAAAAGCATCTAGCAAAGCCTCAAAAATATGCAGGGCCTAAGTGGATAAAAGAGCGTGTCATATGCTGATCTGTGCATGTTCCCGCACGTGCATTTACCCATTGGCTTTAAAATGCTAAAGTTCAAAAGATATGACGGGCATGGAGACCTGATTGCTCACTTAAAGTGATATTGTAACCAGCTGAGGGGTACTGTGGAAAAGATGAGTTGTTAATGGCCTATTTCGAAGAGAGCCTCACTAGAATTGCTTCTGAGTGATATATGGACCAAGACATCTCCCATTTGCATATATGGGATGACTTGGCCCGAGATTTTGTAAGGCAATTCAAATACAATGTTGATATAGCCCCAGACAGAAACTTTTTAACCAACCTCAAAAAGAAAGCCTCGGAAGGTTTCTAGGAATACGCTATCAAATGGTGTGAACAAGCGGCCAGGGTAAAACCCCCGATGGATGAGGCCGAGATGGTCAGTGTCTTCTTACAGGCCTAAGAGGCTTATTATTTTCAAAACATGATGTCTGCCATGGGCAAACCGTTTGCAGAGGCCATCAAAATTGGAGAATTGGTAGAAAACGGCCTAAAAATAGGCCGCATCTTAAGTCAATCAGCTTTAAGAGCCACTTCCCAAGCCATTTAGAGCGGCTTGGGAGGTTTAGCCATCCAGAAGAAAAAAGAAGAGGGAGCCACGATGGCTTCAAGTTTGAGAAACCCTCGGCGACCCAGGGATTATTCTTGTCCATCTTCCAGAGCCCCGCAACATTATTACCCCACTAGGATGAAACCTATGCTATGGCCCCTCATCCTTATGCAATAATGAATGCCCAACCATACACCCGTCCACAACAACATTACAATCATAACAGAGCTCCACCTCCAAGAAACAACCCTTCTCACCAAGCTCCGTATAATCCCCGTCCACCACAAAACAATTACCAATATAACACCCGTCCCCGTGAACCACCCAGGAAAACTGATTTCACCCCTATTGGTGAATCATACTCCAACCTCTTCCCAAAATTAGTCCAAATGGGCCTGTTGCAACATGTACCTCCAAACAGACAGAACCTAGAATCTCCATCCTACATTCTAGGTACTAGGTACGCTTATCACTCCGGGGCGAAAGGGCATGACACTAAGGATTGTTGGACCCTTAAGACAGCAGTCGAGAACCCGATCGAACAGACGGGTAGTGTTAAGGGACAAGAAAGTCCCCAATGTAACCAACAACCCGTTACCGGCCCACAACAATGGGCTGGTCATCGGGATGATCTGTAAAGACAAAGAATTTGACCCCACATTGAAAGCTATTATTGCCATTGCTGATTCAGAGAAGAAACCTAAAGTAGTGGCAAAATAATTCAGAGATGAGAAGAAGATAAATTCCACTCCCCAAAATGCAGAAAAAGTCAGGGAAACAAAGATAGCGGCAACACCTGCCAAAGAGGCCATTCTTTACGTCCCAAGAGCCCCCAGGAAGGGACAACTCATGTTAAGCCCTCCCAAGAGATTTGAACATAGTAAAACCACGCCAAATCTGCCAAAAATGTATGTACCAAAAGGGTCTTACGTGGCACGGAGGCTAGCAATTCCACCTAAGGTGGATGAGCCTTTGATCATTAGGCGCATGCCACAAAATCCCATGATAGACCCTACTGTCGTCCCTTGGAACTACAACCAGAAAGTGGTCACATATAAAGGGAAGGAAGTTAGGGGGGAAGGAAATGAAACAAACCAATCTGGGAAGTATCACACAGAAGAATTGATAAAACCAAGCAAAAGCGGTTCCCCCTCAAAAAGCCAGTTACTGCTGAAGAAGCGGAGGAATTTTTCCGGAAGATGAAAACCTCAGAGTATGCTGTAATTGATCAACTTAGAAAAGATCCCTCCCAGGTTTCACTTTTGTCTCTACTAATGATCTCAAACGAACACCAAAAGGTGCTTCTAAAGACGCTGAATGAGGCGTATGTTCCAATTGAGACCACGGTTGAACAGTTGGAAAGAATGGCAGAGCAATTTTTTAAGGTTAACTGAATCTCCTTCAGCCGAAATGACTTGCCTCGAGAAGGATCCGCCCATAACAAGGTCTCACTTGACTGTCAAGTGTGAGGAATATTATGTGAAAACGGTCATGTTGGACGGTGGGTCCGGAGTTGATATTTGCCCTCTATCAACATTACAAAGGATTGAAATTAGGACATAAAGGATCATACCAGACAATGTTTGCGTGCGTGATTTCGACGATTTCAAGAGGGATACAATAGGGGAAATTGACTTAATCCTAACCATTGGCCCCGTAGATATTGAAGTAACATTCCAAGTTCAAGACATGGACACTTCCTATAACTTTCTATTAGGAAGGTCGTGGATCCATGCTGCGGGAGCCGTGCCCTCTAATCTCCATCAAATGGTCAAGTTCGAACATGAGAACCAAGAAATAGTTGTCCATGGAGAAGATGAACAGTCAATCTACAGGGACCCGTCAGTCCCATTTCTGGAGGCTAGAGAGGGAAGTGAACACATCTTCTACCAAGCCTTTGAAATCGTAGTCGCCGACCAGTGCAAAGAGGGAACCCCATGTCCTCAAACCTGTTTATCAAATGCATCAATCATGGTCGCCAGTGAAATGATCAAACATGGGTACAAGCCCGGGAAAAGGCTCGGGGTATCCTTACAGGGCGTCACAGAACCTGTTACCTTGGCTGCCAACAAGAAAATCTTTGGCATAGGTTTCCAAGCTATCGATGCCGACAAAAAATGGGCCGATAAACGTAAGAAAAATGGGTGAGTCCTGCCTCACCCGATCCCGCACCTTGCCAGATAGTTTATTAACCAAGGTATATAGAAGAGGAAGAAGAGGCCTTCACGACCGATGAAATTGAGGAAATCAGTGAAGCAATGAGGCAAATGCTCTACGAAGTCCACGTGGTCCAACCGGGCAAAGGCTCGAGCACTGCTGAGGTGAAATACATGGGGACTAATGCTAAACTGAAAAACTGGAAGGCTACTCCATTCCTAGTCAAGAGGGAATCCCGGTAGTTCTGTCTTGCCATTTTTTCTGCATTCCGAGTTATTTCAGGAAGTAACTCAAATGTTTTTTAGTTTGTTGTTGATACGAGGCTAGAATTCATGGTTTAACATGTTATATGCCCTACATTTTATGTGCATTAATGATAAAAATACACTTTTTATGTGCGTAATAGAGTCTATTTCATGTGTAGGTGAATTGGAGATGGAAACCGAGCTAAATGGATGCAAATACATCGAAAATACGCTCAGGAGGCGAGGAGGAGTGCACCGGGCTATAGCTAGGCGCCAGAGCCCAAACGCCTGACCCTGCTTGGCGTTAGCCAGGTGTTAGATTCCAAACGCCAGCCTTAGCCTGGCGTTAGCCAGGCGTTGGAGTCCAAACGCCAGCCTTAGCCTGGCGTTATCCAGGCGTTAGAGCCCAAACGCCAGGCCCCTGTTTTGGTAAATTCCGAGTTTTGACGAGT